>JAULKM010000008.1:20761947-20780551 GCA_032355605.1 Rubia tinctorum
GCGGCTGAAGGTGGAGGTGGGTCAGAGAAGAAGAAGAAGCGGGGGTGGGGGTGGGGTGCTGGGTTTTACTTAAGAAAAATATTTGGGGCTGGGTTTCAATTGTTAAAGATGGGGAGGGGTTGGGTTTTAATTATTAAAAGATGGGGTGGGACTGTAATTAAAAAAAGATGCAGGGGACTGAGTTTGTAAATAAAAAAGATGAAAAGTCATTTTGGCCCTCAATTAACAGAGGAAAAATTAGAGTTAACACTTTGACCTAACTAAAGGGCCACGACTCAACGGTTTCTCAAATTGAGAGGCCAAAAGGGTTTTAAAAAATTGAGAGGCGAAAGGTGAATGATGGTGATAGTTCAAAAGTCACAGAAGTCGTTCGCCTAGCCTATAAATTAGAACCACTTATACTCACTTTTCAAATTTACTTTTATCGTTGGATGCGCAATAAGATTTATCTTTTAGAAAGGAAGAGAAGATGCGTATTTGGCTACCACTTATCGCTAGTTATGGAAAATTGATAATTAGATCAGTACTACACAATTCAATACGTGGAACGAGTATGTCACGACACGAAAAGTATGAAGCACATGGATGGGCCGTGAGTCAATTTTAATTTTAATAGCACGACACGAAGCACGATAGGTACAAGCACGCCAGTGAGCCTCAAATTATATAAGCACGAAGGAACGGCAGGATTACGATACGAGCACGACACGAAGCCATTTTCATTTATTAGAATCACGTGCTCATATCATAAAACTAATTAATATTATGTACGGGCAACCCATGATCTTATATATTGAGTTATAAGATTGTCAACCACCAATGAGACTCTTACACAACTCCCCATGCAGCGGTATTAATCATAGGGCAAACGTGAATATAAAGGGGTTACGAGCCAACTTTGGGCTCTTATACCAGATTAGAATTTTGAACTCCTATCATAAAATCAATTGATACTATATGTGGGTAACCAATGATATTATATATTGAGATATAAGATTGTCGGGACTCTAACACTATCTAATGTCTAAAATATTTATGGTCTATAATTATTATAAATAAAACTGTGTGAACGAAGCGATATAAATGAGCAAAAGGATGTCAATGCTCCAATTCGGCATAAGCAAGTGGGTATGGTTGAGGATGTGCTAGCCTCAGCCAGTTGAGGACCTCCCTAAATCCCACGGCACACAAATACTACTCCTTCTAGGTACTGGACTAACTAGACTACTAGTACTACTGAGTGATTGAATTTATAATGAGTGATTCATCAAGTGGTTAATGTCTGATTAAATGTTTTGTGATCATGGATTTGAATCCTGATAAACATAGTGTGAAAATTTCTTTCTATATGGGTTCCCCCCAAAAGTTCCTTGTTTATTGCACGCACATACTCTTTTCAGTTTTTTTAAATTACACATATATCACTGCTCCTTATTTAGTGTACATATACTACTCAGTTTTTCAAACGTTGGTTTCTGGATACAGGGGTATATGTGCACTTTCGTAAAACAATGAGGGGTATATGTGCACTTTCAGAAAACAGAGAGGGGTATATGCACTTTTAAAAAATTAAAAGGTGTATGCGCATTAAAAAAAACCGGGAGCATAAATGCATTTATCCCTTAATTTTGAAAAGTGAATCGAACCAATGTATGTTGGAAATAACCGTACCTCATTAACCATTTAATTGTGGATACAAGTTGGTGTTTAAGGGGCAACAATATGTTTTATTTGTTTTAATATTAAGAAAAAAGGCACAACTTGAAATTGTGCGTCGCTGCTGAACTTGGGGGTTCCATCCCGTCCCATGACCACTACTCCTATTAAGGGAGCTGTTCAACGTTGGTGAACGCGTGGCATCAAAATCTACGAACAATACTATCCTACTCATTTAACCAGATTTTTTCTTGGGCAACGTTTCTCTACGGAGTACCAAAATCTCGCATTTCCACCTTTCTGACCTACACAAAATTTTATGTTTTTTGCTGCAAAATGTTGGTGAAATGGTTCGCTTTTAAAATCTTTAAAGTAGTATGATAGAATGTTTCCCCTCTATTTGCACAGCAATCATTATCACATTATTTAAAAAATATATTTAACCGCTAATATGTTTAGGTACGTACAATGATGGTAAATAAAAAATTAATATTTAAAAATAGTTGTTATAACGAATTCAACAATATCACATATGATAATATTATTGTTCATATATAATTATTCAAATATGCGGTCAAACTTTGGTAGGAATAAAGTAAAAAATTAAGAGTGCAAATGGATTTGGAAAAAAATGAGTACTTTCTTTAAAGGAAATAATGAAATACTCTAAATATAAGACCACATTATGAATTTATTAAAATACTCCCATAAACTATGCTATTCTTAATTTTAAAATTCCAAAATTCACTACAAAAACTAAATAACCCCCATAAACTAAATATACTGGTCCCTATTTTTGTTTTCCAGAAGATAATATATTAACATTTAGTTTCGTAACACTAATCATTTACAGTGGTTACTGGCTTAAAATTTAATGATTTTAGTTGAAAATTTTGTAATACTTCGGTTTCATTTGATGTGATACACTTTCTTTTTTTGCTTGTTTTTTGGATTTGACATATTTTCTTTTTATGGAAAGATTTCTTTAATTTTATTCACTCGTTCTACTCTTTTTTTTCAAAAAAAATTAATTTAATTTACTCATTTTATTCATCTAAATTCAAACACCAAAACCTATGATAACACATTCAACGAAACGGAGGTAGTACAATTTTGAATGATTCGAAGGAAGTTACTTTAAGTCTTTAACTGAAAAAAATCTTGAATTAATATGGAGAGGAAGTACTCCCTCTCTTCGTAATATATTTACCATCTTGTAAATGGTACAATTTTTTTTAAAAAAAGTGAAATGAGTGGTGTAGGATAAATTGGAAGAATAAAAAGTAAATTGTGTGGATGAAAACAATCTAGGATTTAACAAAAGAGGAAAGTGCCAATATTAAAAAAACATCCCAAAAAGAAAATTGTGCCAATATAAAAAAATGAATGGAGTATTAAACTTAAGGGCATGTGCAATGGTGGTATTTTAATTTTAAGAAACTGCTCTAGAGATCGAAAATGTCCACAATGGTGGTCTCTATAACGGTCTCTTATTAAAATATCACCCATTGGTCTCTTGCTAAGAGACCACCCAAGAAACCACTTGTGGCTCACCTTTTGTCCTCTTTTGTCATCTGTTTGTAATAATTGGTCAGACTAGATCAATATTTTGATTTTCTATTTGTAATAATTGGTCAGACTAGATCAATATTTTAATTTTTAAATTGTAATAATTGGTCAGTCTAGATCAATATTTTATTATTTAACTATTTTATGTAATTTTTCTAGTCGTTATAATTGATTTTTGTTAATGTAATATATTTTTATAATTTTAAAAAAATGAATTTCTCTTATTATTGATTTTTATTTAAAATTTTAAAATAATTATTTTTAAAAAAGAAATTAATTTTATTTTTCAAAAACGAAGAACGATATAACGAATTATTTAGTAATTTTTGAAGAAAACAAAATTCAATTTTAAATATTATAATGTATTATTAAATTTCACATTCAAATATTGGTAAGAGACCACTAGCGGTCTCTACCATTGAACATGGCCTAAGCGACCAAAATTAGTGGCAGAATCGGAACAAAATTTGAGAAGGCAGGACTACACTAACATCTTTGGTGGGGACAAATTCTCTTCTCAGACGGAATCCTTTTCAATTTTAATGACTCGAGATGAACGAAGACATGAAGTGTGTTACTCGTTTAGTTCGCCAGAGTTTACTAGGGCGGCCACATCGCCTCGTCCCGGATTAGCTCCGCCATTGAGCAAAATAAACTTGTAATCTGGTCAAATAGAATGTCTATTTTTAAATTTGAGTGAGTATTAAATTAGATAGGTAATAGAACAAGTGAGTATTGAATTAGATAGGTAATCGGAAAATATGAGTTGGATGGATTGGATAAGCTGTTTGATTGTTGATATCAATTTATAGAGCACTGTGTATTGTATGGATTGGCTGCACCCGTCCTGGATTTCATTCTGAGCATGTAGGAGGCTTGGGTATCGCTTTGGTCCAGTTTTATTCTCGGGGTGTGGTCATGATGGCTTATTGTTATGAAATTGTGTGTTAAGCCTACAGAGTTGAAAGTGGATGTTTTTATTAGGTTTCTTCGAATGCGAAGAGCGGGGATTGAGGGACAGTGGTCATCCTTTTATCCCAGTGCTCCTTGGTTCACCTTGTGCACAAAAATTATGCAATTGCGGGGTGTGAAAAGACAAGTACTCTGCTCCGTACCGGTTCAACCTGCACACTTTTTAGTCAACTTTCTCATACCATATTTGACCAACGATAACTTTTTTTATGTATAATAATGGTGCATTAAAATTTGATGTTTAGAAAATACATCATGCAGGGAATACAATGATATCTCACATAATGATATTTGTATCTATATACTGGTTAAAATTTATGGTCAAATGTATCTTGACAAAGTTGATCAAAAAGTGTGCAGTTTGAACTGAGACATCGGGAGTACATGTGTTACTAAGTGTATGGATAACAAGGCGATAGTTCTGTGGAATTCTGTTGTGTTTTTAGATAGGCAATCAGGGAAGTTAGAGAAGCTGAAGAGGGAGAGTAGACTGCGAAGGAATCGTCTGCTCACTCAGTTGAGATAGGCAAACTTAGGAAAGTGAGGTTGTCACCTTACTTATTGATGTATTAATTAGGATTTGTGTGATTTAATATACTGGATTTGTGTTTTGTGTTTGCTGTTATTGCTATTCTTGTTTGTTTATTTGGGATGATGCTCCAAAGTATTTAAAGTCTTTGGACTTATTCATATGAGTTGGTATATAAACTCAAATGGATCAAAATATGATTTAAAATCCACAAATATGACCATATGGCTTGATATATAAATATGCATGAGTCTATATATATAGTTTGAAACCTGCAAGTTTAACCAAGTTTAACCATTTTCAACTTGCAGGAGTGATTTTCAATCCATTGATTGAACGGTTTTAAACATGAAAACGGGTAAAAAATGGGCCAGGTCGAAAACATTATGCTCATTTCCTACCACTAAGCACATCTATTTAAAATACATATTTAACTATAAATAACTACATAAATATTGATGTATAAAAAATTAGTACTTCCGTCCCATAGAATTTGATACAATTATTTTTGAATCGGTATTTTATGCAAGATGAAGTGAAAATGTTGATGTGAAATAAAGAAAATGTATTTTGGTAATGGAAGAGTTGACTAGTAGATTTAATCAATCTCTTGAGGGATAATATATTAAATGTATAAGCTCATTTTTGCCACTTTAAATAAGAATTGAATTGTACTAATTTCTGTGGGACGGGCGGAGTATTTAAAAAAGAATACTAAATAAAACTAATTATACATACTAATTATTTAAACATTTAAGTAAAATTTAATAAATGTGATTAAGTTTAAGATGAAAATGAGGATATGGAATATCCGTTTTGCCTGTTGGGAAGTTTTACACGTTTGATCGGACTTTTATCTTGATAGATAAGTACTGCTACATTTGTTTAAACATATTGCTTTACTTTAATCTTCCATCTCCATGGTCATAGTTTATTCACTATTGTTTTGTTTTTTCCTGAGTATGATAACTTTGAATTCTCACGCTGTCGAATTTTGAATGGACTTTAGAAGTGACAGAAACTTTGTTTTTCACAAATTTGAGCCGATTCAAATTCACATATTTGAATGGACTTTTGCAGGCTGAATAGATTTTTGTAAGAAGATCCACAACAAAAAGAATTCCATTTAAGAATTGGGCCTCCGCAATAGATTTATTGTAAATTCGATTTGGTTTTATTACTACATCACACTTAGGATTTGTACCTTTTATATATTGATAAACAATAAATTGTGGGTGCTAGATGTGGTGTCGTAGTGGTGATAGTGTTTTGATAGTGGTCCGATTGCTAGAGGAGGTGGTGGTGGCTCATTGGTGGTGGAGGAGGAGGTGGTCGATCAACGGGGGTGATCAGCAGTGGAGCCATATGGGAGTCCCCTTTAATAACGGAATTTGGAAAAAGAATTATCAGTCCCCTTTAATATAGGAAAATATTAGAATTATTTTTAGCCCCTGTCACATAGTTATCTTGCCTCCGCCCCTGGTTGATCACTACTATTTTATAGGTGTTGGGTGGACCGAAATCACTAAAAAAAAGGCTAAACAAGGGCCGAGTCAGAGCATCACCACCTTATTTAGTCCAAACCGCCAAGCAAAACATGACTAAATAAAGGTTAGGCCCATTACAAAATATAGCCTCAACAATACCCTTTTCATTATACCGATTGTTTCATGTTTGAAAAGTGTATATTGTTTATTGGAATGAATTTATTTTTGTTGAAATGAAATGAAATTGAACTGAATATGATCTTGTTAAATATTTAATGTTTTGTGTGTGGGTTGTCATACACAACAATTGGAACAGGACATCGAAATATGATTCATGCAATCGACTTTCGTGGCAAAATCATTGAAACTTTGCAACATGATAATAATCCGTACATGATGAAATTTGGTACTCCCTTCGTTTCAACCCATATTACAGCCCAATCATTGCACACCGTCGAGAAACATGTTTGAATGTTAATATGTTTAACTGCATATAATAACGACATATAAAAAGTTACTTTATGGAAACTACTTGTTACGACGCATTCAACAACATCACATACGAAAATATTATTTCTCACATATATATTCAAACATGCGGTCAAACTTTGATAGACAATAGTTAATCTGGGATGACGCAAAGAAGTACCATCTTTGTCAAGGGAGACAGTGCTCTTGGTCAGAATGATATCTCAAATCCAACTTTATATTATCACAATCAAGAATCTTGATGTACTATGATTGATGTCTTGGGAAGTCCAAGAAAATCAGAACCTCAATCTTGATTGGTTCAATTGGCTATTTTTAGAAGTTTTGCACACTTGAGTTTTGCCCTGATAGATTGTGCCCATAAATGGCAAATGGGCTGTTTTGGTTTATATAATGTGTTTTTTTCCCCCACATATAAGGCATTAGTTTTGTTTCAGTGGTAGATGAAGAAGCTGAAAGATGCTGCCTTCATCCAAATTAGCCTCAATTCTGAGGCAATTTTTTTCTGTTTTGCTCTGTTTTCTCTGCATTTTCAGGAACACAATTTAGTGAGGGGAAATGTGCATTTAAGGGCATCTTCAACGTTGGAGATTCCGACTCCGATACTGGTGGCTCCTGGGCTGCTTTTCCAGCACAAGGCCCTCCCTTTGGGATGACTTTCTTCAAGAAACTGGTCGGCCGCGCCACCGATGGAAGGGTCATTGTTGATTTTCTTGGTAAATTTTCAACTTTGAACAAGATTTCAAGTATGAAAGATAGTTGTCAAGTATGCAATATGCTTAACGAGTGAAGCAGTTCGAGATCGATTAGTTTAAAACGCAAGTCAAGCAAGCTTTGACTCGCGAGCGGCTCGATAACATTTATATTATTTAAGTATATTGAAATTATAACATTTCATTTGTTAGTTTCACTGAAATAACTATGCAGATGTTTCTTTGGAATGCAGCTCAGGCTTTAGGGCTGCCATACCTTATTTGAAATCAGTAGGATCTGATCATAGACATGGTGCCAACTTTGCTACATTGGCATCCACAGTTCTGCTCCCGGACACTTCCTTATTTGTCACTGGAATTAGCCCCTTTTCCCTTGCCATTCAGCTCAACCAATTGAAGCAATTTAAGGTTGAGGCTGATCAGCACAACTCTACTCACTCCAAAGGTATGTGGGGCCCACACGAGCGCCTTTCTGACGCTCTGCAAATTTTAAAATTTCTAGATCCACCCTTGAGTACGGTTATGGATGTCGTTTTTCCAGGATTCAAGCTTCCTTCACCTAGCATATTTGGAAGGTCACTCTACATATTCTACGTAGGCCAAAATGACTTCACTTCCAATTTGGCATCCCTTGGCATTGTTGGAGTGAAGCCCTCTTAGCCTCAAGTGGTTTCCCAAATTGCAAATGCAATCGAGGTAACCCCGCGATTGTCAGTATTAGAATGTGAACTCTAGTTTCGTGAAAAATGGAGCCACATTATTGTCTCATGGAGCATTTTGCAGGATCTTTACAGCTTAGGTGGACGAACGTTTCTAGTGATGAATCTTGCGCCGATTGGGTGCTACCCTTCATTCCTTGTAACTCTACCTCACAATAGTTCAGACATTGATGAATTTGGATGTCTCATCTCCTACAACAATGCAGTTATAGACTACAACAACATGCTCAGAGAAGCGCTCGCAAAAATCCGGCCACATCTCTCCAGGGCATCTGTAGTTTATGTGGACACTCATGCAGTTCTACTAGAACTCTTTCAGAACCCTAATTCTCATGGTAATGTAAAGACACACACACACACAGATACAGAGTAGACAGTTTTTGAAGATTCGAGCGAATTTCATCGCGATTTTTGACTGGTTTTTCAGGGCTAAGGTATGGTACAAAAGCATGTTGTGGACATGGAGGAGGGAGCTACAATTACAGCTCACAAGTACACCGTGGAAACAGCAAAGTGATTAATGGAGAGAAAGTTAGCGCTACGGCTTGTCGTGATCCACAGAACTATGTGAGCTGGGATGGAATTCATGCAACAGAAATAGCAAACAAGATCAATACTGATGCAATTCTCAACGGTTCTTATTCCGATCCCCCCTTTCCCTTCCACAAGTTCTGTGATATTCATCCATTAGATTGATGATTTTATGCTACATTTACGATGCAACATTCTATCGTGTATTCTACACAGCGTTAATGCCTTGTATCGATGAGACATCAAACTTAGCTATTGATTGTTACCGAAAAAATCTTTTCCGCTATCTTTTCTTGAATCCTTTGTAAAAAATGACAGTTAAGATCACCCCTGCATGTAAAAAATGAAACTTCATCTTTTATTTGAAGTTGCATTTGTATCTTTTCTTGAAGAAAGGAATGGCTTAACTGCCAAATTGGCTGCTTGATGAAGACAAATTTTGAATGCATTCCAAATTGCCTTCTTTAATTAGTTTTAAAGTCTATTAGGTGGATGATTGAATTCAAGGTGCATGAATGCTCTCATCCTCTTAAACAAGTATGAAAGGTGGATTACTAACTACCACAAGATTCCATGAGGGTAATCAAACAAAGACAGAAAACAGACTAAAATAAAAAGTGTGACAGTCTTAGAAGAATGGAGAGAGCAGTAAGAGCAAATTAGATGAGCGAGCAAGAAATCAAGTTTCCTTCCCATTTCTTCAATATGAATTCCATGAACAAAGAAATGACTATTCACTTGTAAGAATATGTTGAATCAACATTGTGAATTTACAAAAAAAAGAAGAAAAAAGAAGTGCATGAATGCTCTCATCCTCTAAATTCTTGAACAAGTATGAAATTGTGGATTACTAACAACCACAAGATTCCATGAAGATAATCAAACAATGACAGACAAACAAATTAAAATGAAAAGTGAGACCGTCTTAGAAGAACGGAACAAAAGGAGCAAGCTAGAGCTTAAATTTCCTTCCCATTTCTTCAATATGAATTCCATGAACAAATAAATGACTATTCACTTGTAAGAATATGTAGAATCTACATTCTGAATTTCAACAAAAAGCAAAAAAAAATTCAAGAAAACATCAATCAAGGCAAATAACTATTCTCAAGAACTGGTTGAGTTCTGATACCTGCAGCTGAAGGCATTCTACTTGTTCCAACCCAAACGGTATCGAGGGCTTCGCCCTTTTCTGCTTGTTTTTCCATCCGCTTAATCTTCTTCAACCTAACACATTTGTACAAGAGAATCCCAAACATAACCACCAGAAACAGCCCTACGATTCCCAATCCGAACCCGATCACCCACCATTTCCATCTCCCATCCTTCTTCGTGATTTTCGCAGAAGAAACCGATGGAATGACAATGGAGAAATGCCCTTCACCAAATGCATTACACATCATCCCCATTGTCACATTGCTGAACTCCACTTCACCATCCCTCCCAAACCTAACGCATTTCGCCGTGTGATCCATCTCCAAAACCCCTGGAAAATAGACTGAAATGGGATCATTTCTCATCACTTTCAACTCAACAGCCTTTCCACTGACCTTTGCATCATAAGAATAAGCAACCAGGCCTAAAACAGGCGCGAGATGCGTAAAATTCGGGACATTGTAGTAAAAATCAGACTGGTTTCTGAGATTCTGAACAACAATAATGATCCTCTGCGAAAAGGGCTTTGGCAAAACCTTCTTAGGGATGTGAAAATAGCTCAAATTCGCTCCTCTGGAGTATAAACTCCCGATTCGGAGGCGAATAATGTAAGCTTCAATCCCAGAGTAATTTGCAGGCAACGAGACATTGTACAAAACACCTGTTTTTTTCTTCTCCCTTTTCATCAGTGCATAATCAAGAATGGAAGAATCCAGTGAATTCGCATTCTCGAAAGTTTTAACACTCTCTCCTCGTACCAAAGGGATCATCAAGAACATGAAGAACACATGAAAAAGAATGAGAGAGATAGGGTTCAAGAAATTGTTAGACCCCATCAAACATGCAAACTTCACCTGCCATTGATCATGCAAAAACAACCTTAAATCCTTCAAAAACCATCTGGGACTTGATCAAACCAGCCAAAGAATCAATCTTGCGTCCAAAAATCATTTGGGCTGTGATCAAAACCGCCAAAAATTCAATAAAAATTCAATCTTGAATCACTCTGGCACCCCCAACCAAAACACACACACAAACACACAAATGGCAGTGAAAAAAATGAATTCTTTGTTCTTGGCTTTGCTGTCAAGAGTGCTAAAGATGGAATCTTTGATGAAGAAAAGGAGGGAGTTTTGGAGGTGGGATCTGAAGAACTCAAAATGTGGGATTAGTTGGACACTAATATGGGAGATTCACATACTGCACAAAAACACACACTTCTATATATTTTGCCATTTGGTACAAATATACATGTTGTGAGGATACAAAAACTTGGGGGAAATTAGGTACAAAACAGAGGATGCCAACTAGGTTAGTAGCTAGCCGTGCACTCCAAAAATCCTCTCTGTATGTTCTTAAATTTTATATCCTCTCTGTATGTTGTTAAATTTTAGAGAAAAATGCTTTTATAACCCTACCTACTTGATAAAGTGCCAATATAACCTTTTGATAACTGAAAGTGCAAGTATAACCTTACCTAGTTGATGTAAGTGCCAATATAACCCTATAAGTGGTCCGACGGTGGTCCGGAAAAAATCTGGCAAAAATTCGGCGGGCGGCGGTGGTCCGGCGGAAATGAGGTTTGAGGGTTATATTGACACTTACATTAACTAGATAGGGTTATATCTGCATTAAAAATTATTTGAGGGTTATATTGACACTTATGTCAAATAGGTAAGGTTATATTGGTATATATCCCTAAATTTTATAAATTGATGAAATCTTTTAAGAAACCGTTGTGAGAATTTTGACAAGTGAGGCTATTTGAATCATTTAGTTTATAAGAAACTAGGTGGAAATTTCGACACATCCGGTTACATGTAAATGTTGAAATAATCCATGTCTCCATGATCCAATATTGGTTTAATAACCCAACATTAACTCTAATACTATACTTCCTATGTTTCTATGCATACTTATTTTTTTACAATATTTTCTATAAAAATTTGACCGCATATTTGAATAGATACCTGAACAACAATGTCATAACAAGTAGTTTCTAAATATTAATTTTTATTTACCGTTATTATACGTAAGTAAACATATTAATGATTAAACATGTTTCTTGAACTGTGTAATGATTGCGGTGCAGTTTGAACTGGTACGGACGGAGTATTAGATTTCAAAGTATTTTTTAATGTTCATGTTAAAACTAATTTGTATTGAGTGGAGTGAATCAAAACCTATAGGTTAGTTATATAGTAACTAAGAAGCCTATGTGAGAATTTTCTATGTATATTCTATTGTCGCATTTATAACTACACACTTTCGATCATAACTTTTAACAAATGTTTAACCACTAATAACTGAAGTTACATAATGGTGACGTATAAAAGTGGATGTTTAAAATATAAATGTTACAATGTAATAATATATCACATGAATATAATAGTTATAACTACATACTAATTGGCTTAATAATCAAACGTTGTAGAAAAAATTGATCAAAAAGTGTGAAGTTATAATTGTAACAAAGAAAGGAACAAATTTGGGATCAAAGAGTTCTATGTTTTTAATTTTAATTTTTTTATAAAGCCATTTTGTTCGTTTATACATAGCTTGTACATTGACATCATTCTCTGCATAACACAAGAGGGGATCGAATAAAGCTGTAAAAGAATGACATTTGAGACCTTTTTTATGTGTGTTTTTTTCATTTTGTTTTTTTAGTCAAGTCTCTTTTTCAAAGCATGAAACACTTTTGTTTTTTAAGAACGTGAGAACAGTCTTTATCAAGGCAGACATACAGATTCTTCTTTGGATGACAAACAAGAAAAAGAAATGAAGGATGAAATGAAGGATGAAATAAAGGCCTTAGGAGAATCAGTCATATCTATTTCATTGTTTACCGTTGTGAAGCACATATCCATGTAATTTGGACATGAAATGAGCATGTCTTCAGTCCTTTCATATGGTGATTATAGAGATGTTGATTCTTATGTTGACATAAATGAGGATAGTTGTATTGTGGTGGAACCATAGCGAAATATACATTATAAGAGATTTAAGATATGCGACGTGATGTGCAGTGGTGGCGGTGCAATGATCGTGGTGCAGTGGTGTGGGCAGTGGAGATTTAGAGAACTGTAACCTCTATTGTGTTACTCTTATTCTGCGATACGGCCAAATTGAGGAATTGAGTCGAGATTTGATTGGAGGAAAGTGAAATAACTCGTCGTTGATGTTTTCTTTTTCTTCTTTTGCCTTTCAAGTTTTAGGTATAAGAAATGGCGTTGTTTTGAATACTAACAGGTTAAAAAAATACAAAAAGGAGATCATTATATAATAAAAACATTGTTCAACTACTGCACTAAACAAAACAAAACAAAAGGCATATATCCACGTAACATGAACATGAAATGGGTATGTCTTTAGTCCTTTCTTGTATATGGTGATTATAGAGATGTTGATTCTTTATGTTTACATAAATTACGATAATTATATTGTGGTGGAACCATTAGGAAATAAGTATTATGGAAGATTTAATGATACGCAACGTGATTTACAGTGTTAATGTGGTGGTGCGAATATCGTGATGCAATTGTGTGGGCGGTGGAAACTTAGAGAACTGTGACCTCTATTATGTTACTCTTGTTATCTGGATAAGGTTAATTTGAGGAATTGAGAAGGGTTCGAGATTCGATTGAAGGAAAATGAAATAACCCGTTGTTGAGGTTTTTTTTCTTCTTTTTTTCAAGTTTCATGTATCAGAAATGAATACTTAAGTAAAAAAAAATACAAAAAACAAGACCATAATATAAACGACATTGTTTAACTTTTGGCACTAAAAAAAATAAATAAATAACAGTGACAGATTCGTCTTCTCAAATAGAAATCAATGGGTGACGAACAATGACAGAACTTTCCGGCTCTTAATGTTATTATGTTCACCACCTGATCTTAAAAGATGGTCGTGCGGCGCAATCCTTCACAATCACACCCCTAATTCTACCCTTGCTTGAATCACAAATTTTTTAAAAAAAATAAAATAAATCATAACTTTATCGTAAAATCTCCGAATAGTCCATCAAATAATTAACAAGTTGCTCATATTATACAATGAGTGGGTCTTCTGAGAGACGGTCTGTCCATAATGGACATACCATTTATTTTTTACCTTGTACACTGCATTTGTTAAATTACAAATTTGAAAAATATTTTTTTATATTATATATTTCTGTATTTTCACATTCAAATACATATTATTCCTAGTTTTAATTTTTAAAATACAATATTTAATTTGTTAATTTTTTTTACAAAATTAATGTAAAAATTACTGTGTACTTTTCATAAACTTATGGAAATGCCGTATTTACTCAAGATTTTTTCTTGTACAGTAACGTACTTGCAATGTGCGTTATACAAAGTGAACTCTTCATTGCGTATCTTTTATAAAATCATTTAATTATAATGGTATAATACTCAGATAACATGTATAATACAAGTTACATAAAGTTAAACTGTGATGACTTAATTACTTAAATACCTGTCGGCAGTTACTTTGCCACCCTGCCTATATTCCTTAATTAAAAAGAGTTCATTCCAGATACAATACCTAATTAATCATTAATTTGTGGTGCAAATGCTGATCAGGGCAGATTAATTAAATGATAAATCCGTTGCATTTTTCTTGATGATCATCCTCACAAATGATTGCTAGTGGAGTACTACCTCTATTAATTTAGATGTTGGGTCTCAACTCAATCATTAGGGCTGGCATTAGAATTTACACCTGGGAGATTTTCATCACAATAATCAATTTTCCAAGTCATATACTCCCTCTGTTTCTCTATAAGTGGCAGCATAGATTTAAGTGGATGAAATTGAATGAATATTACCAAAAATGGAAAGTGTGTCAATATAAAAGAAACAATCCAAAAAGAAAAATGTGTCAAAAATAGAGAAACAGAGGGAGTTCAACTAATGATTCCAATCCACTATAATCTTGTCCCATTACTAATTTTTATCGAATTATTTTCACATGATTAAGATGTATATTTAATTGTTAATAATTTTAATATCATATATAATAAAAATGTAAAATATACTCTCTCCGTCCCATCAAAAGATGACACAATTTCTTTTTTCATCTGTTTAACAAAAATGATACACTTTGAAAACTACCATAAATAACAAAGAATATGTTGTTAAATTTTCACAATATCCTCTTTAATTTTAATGACTTTCAGACAACTTTCCCAAAAGATTCCTACATTTCCACAATTATTCCATGTCATATTAGCTTGCATAAAGAACTAGTCAAAAGTAAATGTGTCATTTTTATTGGGGCGGTAGTATTAATATACATAAACTATTTGTTACGATAAATCTAAAAATGATAATTAGAAATTATTTGTTAAAACGAATCCATATACTACTGTTGCTTATATATCAGTTCTAATATAATTAAAATTTAGGGATAAATACATTTATAACCCTGACTTTATCTTGAAAATGTCAATATATCCTTGCAATTTCAGAAAGTGTCAATTTAATCCTAACTTTATGATGTATGTGTCAATCTAACCTTAACTTTCAAAAAAATTGTGGCGATACAATCAAACTCTCTAATTCCGGCATTGACTAAATGAATTCCGGCATGAGCTGAATTATTTTCCCCATTTTACCCCTCTTTTAAAAAAAATACAAAAGGAAAATCTTTCCCCGTGGTCTTCTTCCTCCCTTCCCCGCCACCACTTCCCGCCCACCACCGCCCAGATTTGCTGCCGTGCTTCCATTGTCACCAGAATAACACGCCAACAAAAACACGGCGCTTGTGGCAATTCGAGCAAGTATGAGCGAAGAAATTTTCCAAGTCTGGCCAAAGTTTGGCTAGCATTCTTTCATTCCCGAAATATTTACTATTTTATTCCCTTCAATTTCTCTACTAAATACGCTAATACTGTCGTGGTTTCTTCTCCATTTCCATTTTATCTCTGCAAATTTCTGATAAAACTCCCACTCCTTTCCCTCCACTTCACCCATCCCTCTGCTCCTCTCTCTCTTCCCCATATCCTCTTTCCTTTTAGTAGAGAAAATGAAGAATCCACGGTGCCAAAGAATACAGATGTTGCCCAGTTCCACCGGAAAACATACCATTCTATTTCTATCACCTTGTGGATTCTTCATTGAACATCGGCGTTGATTTGTTTGGGTAATTTTCTGGACGAATCGGTAGTTCTATCTCTCGTTCTTCTTCTTCCTGCTATAGATTCTTGAATTCACTGAAGTTGGGCATTGGATAATTTTTGTTTCGGTGTCCGTTGTGTTTTTTCCGGCGAGCTTCAACTCGAGCTGCCGGAAAATGTGTTGCAAAATGGAAGGGTTATTCATGGTTTGCTGGGTTTGCTTAGTTAAGGTTTGTGGTTGCCCCTTTTTTCTGGTTCCTTTGGTCTCGTTTTAACTTTCGCCACCGGCCAGCAGTGCCGTGCTCCGTTCATCAAAGATTCCCTCCACCGCCGGGGAAAGAAATAAAAGGGGTTTTAAGTCAAGGGTAAAATTGTCTTTCCACCATAATTTAGCTAAACAAACGTTGACTAAAAAGACAGAAGAGTTAAAGGATATTTTGACACTTTTTAAGATTGCAATGTTAGGTTGACACTTGCAGTTTAAAATCAGCATCATTTTAACACTTAACTCTAAAATTTAATAATTTTATTTGAAAACAATCCAATGCAATTTAGTTTGGGACAATTATGTCTAAATTTTTTTTAAGTACAATATAAATTAAGATGGAGAGAGTATATTCATTCACACAGGGAGGAAAAACCTACTCCCTCTTCTTCTAATATAATGTCCTCAACTTCTAGGCACAAGGATTTTTAGAAATAACTTTATATGATAAGTGCAATGACATAAAGTGATTTATTTACTTTTGTTTTGTTTGTTAGGAGAAACATGAATTAACTTTAGTGTGTAAAATAAGGTTAAAGTTAGGGGTATAATATGGGTTATGCATTCTTGTCCCTCCCTTTAATGGTAAAAGGTGAAAGGGAGCCATTAAAACAAATTCCAAAATAAGAAAGTGAGACAATATTAAGGAACCATAGGGAGTACACGAGAGAGCTTATGAAGAATCCCTCATATTCTTGTTAGTATTATTTGACTTATTCTTTTCCCTTTGAGTGTGTCTCTTGAAATATGGTATTTTCATAAGTTATGGGAAAAAAATCAAGGTTTAAACTGCAAATTAGACTAAATTAAGATAAAAAAATTTGGATTGTATTAATCGTGTCATTAACTTATAACTACTATATGTTGCAAAATAATTTTTTAACTAAAACTTTTTACATTTCTATAATTCTAATTCAACCATTCCTTTCCATGAAGACTCTGTCATTGATAAGTTTAAATTTCCTCTTATCATACAGCACCTGAACAATGATTAAATCAAAATTTCAGATGCTTAGTTGCTTAATTGATTGATTTGATTCCTGTAATATTACGACATGTAGACTTGTTAGAACTGATGTTGGGTAGCTACAAAATATAGAGGTTGACCATGGAAAGATTTCCATATCAAACCTACAAAATAGTAAACTTTCTTCTTAACCAACAATATTTCTAAGTGTTGCGCATGTAAGAATCAGATCGTCACACCATAAAATCGACTCATTTTAAAGTTGTGTCTCATTTCAATTTATAATTTAATTATTTATTTAGTTAAAATATTCTAATTTTAACCATAAAATTTAATTGATATAAATATAAATAATATTATGTGATATATTGTTAAATACTTTATAACATATATTTTTAAAGTATCAAATTTTTACAAATTTTAATTATCATTAATGAAAAATATTAAGGATCAATTTTTTTTCAAGTAAACTATTAAAATAAAAAAGTGAACCTAGGAGTACAATAATTAAGAAACCTTGAGTTTATTTATGAGTATTTATCAATGAGGCAACCCCTAAACCATTCACGCGGATTCTACGTTATGTAGAAGATAACAAAGGGGCGTGGTAAATAGTTTTTTTTTTTAAAAAAATCGATCGAAGTTGTATTTATTTCTATTCCAATAGTTTTTTACAATTGACCTTTTAAATTATCTCATTGTATTACCATCACTTTTAATTTCAGCACCCACAAACACTCTCATTTACCTCCCACCCCATCTTCCCTTATCGGTTCTGAAAGAATGTAAAATCCACACATAATTATGTTTGTGTGTATTCACATATATATATATATATATAGTGAGTACAAAAGGTATACAAGAGAGAATCAAATATGGAAAAGAATATATACAAAACCTAATCAGAAAGAGTTTTCCTTTCTTAACCTGATTCTAATTCATCTATTATTCTATTAGGTTCCCTTTCTCTCTTCCTGCCATCGTCGATCTCATTCTCCTTTGTGTCTCCGCCTAATAATTCGAACGCCCCAAACATACACCAACACTCAAAGTCATTTTTCCGTCGTACCTCACAATAACCACTTCAAATCATCATTATTTTAGAACTTCACACCATCATCATTGTGGATATGATACATTGCTTGTTTCCCATGCTGCAAAATGAATCCCTGAGTCATTTAGTCCAGAAAGTCCTAACAATTGGCAAATTAATAGTTAATTTGTTCAACTTTGAATGTGGTCCTACCAGATAGCTCCTCCACATACAACAACATGCGACGTAATGACGACGTTGAGTCCCCTGAGGAAGATGATGTGGATGACGGGGATTCTAATATCTTATAGTTAATGTGATTATTATCGTTCTGTCAGACAAGTCTGGACCTACACCTCTCCTGCTTCAAATAATTCAAATCGTATACTCC
>JAULKM010000008.1:20780651-20792149 GCA_032355605.1 Rubia tinctorum
GGGTCATACCCATATTTTTTAATTACCCATTTTACCCAACCCGTATTTGACCCGTCCGCCCATTTGCCACCCCTACTCACGCCCCAAATTCTGCCCTTACTTAAGCCACAATCATTTTAAGAATTTCATAATTTTATTGTAAACTCTTCGAATAATCCGTCTTATAATTAAGAAGTTGCTCCTGTTATCCAGTTATGTACTTGCAATGTGCTTTATACAAAGTGAACTCTTCATTGTGTTTCTTTAAATCATTTAATAATAATGGTATTATACTCAGATATAATAGAAGTTATATATAAAGTTAAACTACAGTTTGACGACTTAATTACTTAAATACCTGTCGGCAGTTACTTTGCCACCCTGCCTATATTCCTTAATTAAAAAGAGTTCATCCCAAATACAAGACCTAATTAATTATTAATTTGTGGTGCAAATGCTGATCGAGTCCGTCTCTTGAAAAACGGTATTTCCATAATTCATGGAAAAACTAAGGTTTAAAGTGTAAATTAGAATAAATGAAAATAAAATTTTCGGATTGTATGAACCGAGTTATAAAATTTATAATTACTACACGTTGTATAATAAAACTTTAATATTGCAAAAAATATCGTTTACCTTTTATTATTATAACTAAACCCCGTCTTTCCATAAACTTATGGAAATACCGTCTTTCTCAAGATTTTGTCATGCTGATTAAGGCAGATTAATTAAATAATTAATCTTTTGCGTTTTTATTGATGATGATCCTCACAAATGATTGCTAGTGGAGTAATTTAGATGGTGGGTCTCAATCATTAGGGCTGGCATTAGAATTTACACCTGGAATATTTTCATCACATCATTGCACAATCAATTTTCAATTCATATTACCAAGTCATAAATTCAACTAATGATTCCAATCCACTGTAATCCTGTCTCATACTAAATTGTAAAGAATTATTTTCACATTGATTAAGATATATATTTAATTGTTAATAACTGTTAATATCATATATAATAACAATGTAAAATATATTAATAAATGAAAATGATTTGTTACGATAAATATGAAAATGATATTTATAAAATATTTGTTAAAACGAATTCATATAATATTGTTGCTTATATAACAATTAAAATTTAATTAAAATTTAAAAAAATATTTGAAAAAATTCAGTTAAGTTTAGTTTGGGATAATTATGTCTAAATTTTTTTAGTACAATTTAAATTGAGATGGAGAGAGTATGGCTCTGTTTAGCATAACTGTGCTTATAAGGAAAGCCCACTTATTTTGAAAGTAGGGGGGGATAAGCTTATATTTTCCCCAAAAAATAGCTTCTACTTTTAAAATAAATTGCTTTAAACACTTTACCAAACACTAAAAAATATTTTGCTTATAAGCAAAACATTTTTTATCAAGTTTCTCAGATCATGTATAACCACTGATAATTTTAATCGCATATATTAATGGTGTATTACAATTTGATATTTAGAAAATACGTGATGCAAGGAATCTAACAATGTCTCACGCAGTGGCAGAGCCACATTGGGGCAAGAGGGGGCTCCAGGCCCCGTCGAGCCGCAAATTACGGAAAAATATAGGGTAAAAATTTGGAAAAAAATTATCAACCCTCTTTAATATAGGAAAATATTAAGAAAATATTTTTTAGCCCCGCCACATTTTTATCCTACCTCCGCCCCTGGTCTCACGTGATAATACTGGTGTGATGTAGTCAAATATCAAAGAGATCCGCAAGCACAAATCTTAAAGAACAATTAAGGCATGCAAGCACAAACCCTAGGTTTTGGTTCTGGAACCCATCAGAGAGAAAATAATTTCAAAAAATAGTATTATGAATGATAAAATATCCAAATAATACAAGAGATCTTTAAATACTAAAATGAAACCCTGGAATAATAAAAATGAAGTTCGGAATTTATTCCGAAATAAAAAAGAAAATCGAAAAACACTCAAAAACAGTAAATTGCCGTTTTGACGCGTTAAACGACCTCAAATGGAAAAAAGGATCCCAAATCCATATTTTTACAATGACTTTGATCTACTCATCAAGACGGTTCCAACGCATCTGGTCTCGCCTAATTCTGACTCCGAACACAAAAGTTACGTTTAAAACCGCATCAAACCTTTACATTGATCCATAGCTTCTTCAATTTTCTCCGTCATTTGCCCTGCATCATGGTGCATGTATACTAATTAAAATTTACTGTCAAACATGTTTTGAGAAATTTGACCAAAAGGTGTGCAGATTCAAATGAGAATGATGGAGTATTTGATTTATTCTTTTCCCTTCTATATTAATAATGGTTAAATTTCCTCTTATCATACAGCACTAGGACAATGATTAAAACAATTTTCAGATGCTTAGTTGCTTAATTGATTGATTTGATTCGATTCCGCTAATCTTATAACACGCAGACTTGTTATAACTGGTGTTGGGTAGCTACAAAATATAGAGGTTGACCATGGAAAGATTTAGTGAACCCTAAACCAACAACATTTCTAACTGTTGCGCATGTTTGAAACAGTTCGTCACACCGATCATTAATCTATTTCACCATAAAATCGACTCATTTTAAACTTGTGTTACTTGATTGTCTCATTTTAAATTGCAATTTAACTATTCATTTAGCTAAAATTTTCTAACTTTAACCCTAAAATTCAATTGGTATACAAGTTTAAATATTATTGTGTGATACATTGTTAGATTCTTTATAACATATATTTTCAAAATATCAATTTTTTACAAGTTTTAATTATCATTAATGAAAGATATTAACGATTGTTTTTTTTAAAATCAACTATTAAAAGTCAAAAGGTGAAGGTCGAAAGGGACGGAGGGAATACAGTAATTAGGAAATATTGAGTTTATTTATGAGTTTTTTTAAAGATTACGTGCAAGCAACCAAATAACATATTAGCATCATAATTTAAGACATAACTATAAGACACCATCATTGAATATATTGAAGCTCGGTGGAGCCTGAAACTCCACGCATTACACCCAAACGCTGCACTACCAACAAACTGCTGTCCGGAATTAGCACGATCACATCATCATCGACCACCTATAGGTTGGAAAACCACAACGAGGACCACTGACACGGTCCCATGAAGTTGGTAATCCCTATCAAGAAATATCTTTAATATTCACAATTCTTGATAGATGTGTGTTTTGAACTCTGGATCTCTCAATTATAGAGAGTGTGGTTTAACCACTAAACCATGTCCAATTCATTCTTTATGAGTATTTATCAATGAGCAACACCTAAACCATTCATGTGAATTCTACATTATGTAGAAGATAACAAAAGGGGCTTGGTAATTATTATTTATTTATTTCGATCAAAATGGTATGAGTTCATTTCCAGCGAGATTGTTTCACAATGAGATCAAGAACTAAATTACAAATATAGAAAATTTAAAATATGAAAAATGAAATTTGGGGGTTTAAACATATATATTACATATTCTAGTAAAAATTAAAAACGGTAAGAAATATCAAGGACTCATATGCAAAAAGGAAAAAACTACCTTTTTCTCCAGCTACTCCTTCTTCTCCAGCAAGCACCTCTTCTCCAGAGAGTCCTTCTCTGCAATGCTCCACCACTTCTCTGACGTTCTGCCAAGCTCAATCTCACCGGCGTTCCCCTGCACAATCTCCTTCTCCGTCGTTCCATCGCTGCTCAACCGTCTTCTCCGTCAAATTCCTCAATTTGCGCAACCAAAAACATCTTTCTCCGGCAAAGTTTCAACCTCCATAACCATTGCTCCTTGTCCACCTCTCCTTCTTCGTCGTTCTTCTCCGACCTCGCCTCTCATTCTTCGTTACTCCTTCGTCCATTACGCACTCAATATCACCGCCGCTCAATCTCGCCGTTCGTCCAATTTAACTCCAATTTACAATCGTCAAAATAGGGGAATTCACTGTCGTCTTCGTCGATTCAACTGCTGCAACATTCTCAAGCTCGGTTTCCATCGAATTCGAAGCACCGGGAAGATGAAGAACACGCCGATGACAGAGAAAATCCAGAAAGCATTTCGAGTTAAAATTGGGTTAGGGAAAACGAATTTGGGAAAAATCATGGGCGGGTATGGGTCAATTGTATTTGGGCCTAATATATAGGTTTTTATTGGGATATATGGTCATTGAGTCCATCAGATTTAAAATAGAAAATTAATTAAAAATACGGTAGTTAAAAAATCAAACTTAAATACTAAAACTTAAACATCAAGTGAAAATGGTTAAGCATCGAATAAAATTATTTCAAATTTAAAATAAATTAATTTTAATAACATCAAATGAAAATGGTTAAACATCAAATAAACAAATGGAAATGGTTTATTGAGTTATTTTAATATAAAATAGAAAAATTAATTTAAAAATACTGTAGTTAAAACCATCAAACTAAAACACTAAAACGTGAACATCAAATGAAAATGGTTAAACATCAAATAAAATTATTTCAAATTTTAAAATACATTAATTTTAATAACATAAAATGAAAATGGTTAAACATCGAATGAACATTATATCATAATAAAATAGTAAAACATCGAATTAAAAGAATAAATATGCATATAAAGTATGATTTTTTAAAAATAAACTAATTTTGAAAATCTAAATATAACATTAAAAAATCGACTTAAAATACTGAAACGTAAACGTTAAATAAAAATTGCTAAACATCAAAAAGGTAAAACATCAAATTAAAATATTAAAACCACATGTGGAACATTAGAAAAAAAAATTAAGATTTTTTAATAACATAAAATAAAAATGGTTAAACATCGAATCAACATTATATCAAATTAAAAGAGTAAAAAATCAAATTAAAACATTAAAAGTACATCATAATTCTATAAAGTTGTAAAACGTGAATGAAAAAAATTAAATTGTCATCATAATTCCATAAAAATCAAAATTGTAAAACATAATAAAACAACAATACAACATCATTCCAAATATTAAAATCATCAGAAGTTTAAAATTTAAAAATACTAAAATTGATAATCATGTAAAAACATAAATCATGAAAGTAATATACTCCCAGCAACCCAGACATTTATGCACAGAATCTTTTCATGGTCTCCAATAAATCTGCTTGACTGTAAATATGTGTAGCCACGGACAATAACCACACACTAAAAATTGATATTTATCAACTACATTTTATGACGAATCTAACCACATCTCATACGATAAAATTATTGTTCATATACATATTCAAGTATGTGGTCAAAGTTCGACATCTTTGACTAAAAAAATTATGTGCAAAATTGATTGGGATGGAGGGAGTATAGAAAAATCATCATAAAGAATTAAAGAATCAATTAATTAAAAGGTAAATTCTTGGGAAAGACGGTATTTCCATAGGTTTATGGAAATACGGGGTTTAATTAGAATAATAAAAGGTAAAAGGGCTTTGTTGCAATATTAAAGTTTTATTATGCAACATGTAGTAGTTATAAATTTTATAACCCGGTTGATGCAACCCAAAAATTTTATTTTCATTTCTTCTAATTTACAATTTAAACCTTGGTCTTTTCATTACTTATGAAAAGACCGACTTTCAAGAGATGAGCTGTAATTATAATTATTAAAAATCAAATAAATAAAAATCAATTTAAAATAGAAAAACTTCAAACTAAAGCACTAAAATATACATATCAAGTGAAAATGGTTAAATATAGAATAAAAATTTATATCAAATTAAAACAACGCACTAAAATTTTAAAACATGAGAGAACACAACTGAATTGTAACCATAATTTTATAAAAATCAAAATAATAATACATCTAATAACAATAATAAAACATCATCCCAAAATGTTAAATCATCGCAAGTTTACATTTTAAAAATGTTTAAAGTTAAAATCATGTAAAAAACATAAAACATGAGAGTAATATATAGAAAGATAAATAACTAAAAAGTTAAATAATCAAAACATTGGATTAAATCAGACCCAAAACAAGGCCCAAAATAAATATTAGGCCGAAAAACTAACTAAACCCTAACCCTGCCCAATTGACTTGTCGCCCAACCTGACCCGATTCGCCACCCAACCCTAATTGCCACAACCGATCTGTCACACCACCCGCCGTCGTCCTCTTTGCTGCCAAAAACAACGACATCGGAGTCCAATTCGCAACTTGTTGTCAATTCTTACTTTGTTTTAGTCGTCCTTGATCCCTACTTCATTTCCGACGTTCTCAATCCCTAACCTCTATATCACCATCAAAATAACTTGTTCGAGTTTGTCGTCTCCATCTCTGCAAAACTAGGTTTCCCTGCGACGATCTAGAACACAAGATTCAGCGAAATCCTTCAATTCAAACAGGCGAAAACTAACGGCGGAAGGATGTGGATATCATTGGTGAAGAAAAGAGTTTGAAAGACACGATGATTGAGGTGAAATGAAGCTGGAACACTGCCAGAAATGTTCTCGAAAAATTGGTAGTTTTGCTAGAGAAGATGAAACTTCTAATTTATTGCAATTTAACCCTCAAACTTCTATTAAGCTTTTAAAATTACCCCGAAAAAAGTAAAATTAATTTGACCCGAACTCCAACAAATACTCCTATAAATTGCAATTTAAACCCCGATTTTGCCATGAGCGGTCTCGCACAAGACATTGTCAAATGGTATTTATTATATTAGAATATGTATTTATGGGATTAGGATTATTATAAATACATATTCTATTCCAATAGTATTTTGACAACTGACTTTTGAAACTATCTCATTGCATCACCATTACCTTTTGTTTCAACACCAACACACACATTCTCATTCTCCTCCCACCCCCATCTTTCCCTACCGATCCCCTCTCTCTTCCTTCCATCGCCAATCCCATTCTCCTTTGTGTCTCCGCCTAATATTTCAAACACTTCAAACATACACCACACACTCAGAGTTTTTTTTTTTGCCTTACCTCAATGTAACCACTCCAAATAATCATTATTTTAGAACTTCACATTTTTTCAACCACCACCATCATTGTGGATATGTTACACTGCTTGTTTCCATTATGCAAAAGGAATCAATAAGTCTTTTAGTTCAGAAAGTCATAACAATCGGAAAATTAGTCATAGATTCGTTCAACTTTGTATGTGATCTTACTAGATAGCTCCTCTAGAGACAACAACATACGACGTAATGACGACGTTGAGTTCTTCGAGGAAGATGATATGGATGACAGAGATTCTAATGCCTTACAGCTAATGTAATTATCCGCGTACTATCAGACAAGTCTGAACCTACACCTCTCCTGCTTCAAATAATTCAAATCTTATACTCCCTCATCCCGGAATAATTGACTCATTTTCTATTTTCTTCCATCCCACATAAAATGACACGTTTTAATTCTTACACAAAATGGTAAAGAATATGTTGTAAAATTTCTACAATATCCTCTTTAACTCCAATAACTCTTTGATTGGGCCCACTATTTTTCCAAAATATTTCTACTTTTTCACAATTATTCTATGCCCCATCATTTTGCACAAAATACCGAGGCAAAAATGTATGTGCCAATTATTCTAGGACAGAGGGAGTAGTTTGATGAAATATCTCTTCGATTTATTTGGAAAAAAATAGATGGACAATCTGAGTTCAATTGTATGAAAATGGCGATCAATGAGTATTTTGACGAGACATTCAGAAGAGAAATAACAATCATTTTATCCAAAAAATTTAATAGATAAAATTCAAGGATTTTTAGTTCATTTTAATATTTGGGGGCCTTAACCAGCGTTGATTGCGAGTTTAGACCAATTTGAAGGTATTTTCACACCTTCGTTAACCACGCGTTAAGGTCAACTTAAGAATATTTTGATACTATGAAAAAATCTATACCATATACTCTATGTGTCTTACAATAAACTTTCTACTTTGTTTTTCCTTCCGCCCCACAAATAACTTCATATTTGTAAATTCTCCATATACTGTCATTCAATTTACAAAATTTACCCTCACTGAACCCTCAAATTATAATTATTTGCTACTTTTAACACAATTCATGTAAAAATTTACTGAAGTTGATTTTTGACATAAAAAATGCTCCTAAAAATGCTGCTACATCAGGATTGCATTAGGAAATTTATTGCGGAGGAAAAAAGTAACAAGCAATTGGGAGATACAAGAACGTTTTTTGAATAATAGAGGGGCATAAGAAAAAGTTGAGTACTAGAAAATTTTGAAAACAAGAAAATCACAAATTTGAATGGATTTTGTGATCAAAAACCAACCAATCATACACCAGAACCGCACCACGTGGCAACTAACAAGATCAGTTCTTCTGGGCTGAGAGCTCGACACCAAAATATTGTGGATAGCGAGCGAATAAACACTTTCTGAATTTTCAAAAACTCCCTTATTCTGGGATCAAAAAGCACCTAAATTCGAGTGATAAACAAACAAAGGCTAGAAATCCAAGTTCTTTGATCACAGCTTTTTGGGCAGAGCCAAATGGCAGCAGCCTCCACATCCATGTCGGCGACTGCCGTCGCGTTCAGTCCAAGATTCCCAGTTCGCTCTAACGCCGCTATTTCTGCTCTGCCCATTTTGCCCCCTCGCCGGTTTTCCTCCTCCGCCGCGATTTCCGCCGCCTTCAAGAGGGTTTCCGGTAATTCTGGGCCTTTTTCTCAACTGGGATTTCGTCAAAATCGGTTCTTTTAGAGCTGTTGTTTAGCCGACATTTGATATGCATTTGCAGTTCTGGATGATTTTCTCAAGTGGGATTCTGCCAAAATTGATTCTTTTTTAGCTCTTGTTTCGTTTAGTTTAGGCGCCAATTGACAATGCATTTGCAGTTTTGGATGTTTTTCTCAAGTGGGATTCTGTCTAGATTGTTCACTTATTTTAATTTAATTTCTTAGATATTACTCAAATTTTTAGCTAGATATTCACATTGTGTTATAAAACCGAACCTTTTCATATGGAAGAAAGGAGTGAATGAATATTCACATGTTGCTTTGCTGAATTGATGTGAATATTGAATGTGAATAGAAGTTTACATTTTTGACATGCATTTGTAAATGGTGGAAATGCTAGGGGGTTCAATTCCATTCTATGAATTGGATATTGCGGATTTTCGTGTTAGTAGCTGTGAGTATAGCATGATAAGAAGTTTTTCTTTGAAGTAGCATTGAGTTCATCCACCTTGAGATGTTATTGGGACTCCATTTGAAAAATAATAATATGCATTGCCGTACTTGATGCTGAAATCTTAGTGTAGTCAGACCGACTATCTTGATTCAAAACTATGTGAATTTTCAACTAATATCTTGTCCTTGGAGGTGTCTTTAGTTTCTTGGCACTATCAGCCTTGGACTAATCTGTACAGAGTTTATGTAATGGTTTGAAGGCATGCAGTTTGATCCAGTCGGATTCGAGGTTTTGTGATATGGAAGATGCCAAATGATGATATTATTTTCTCTAGTTTCCTGGTTTTTTGAAGATTTCCTTGTTTGCATATGCTTTCCCATGAGGTTTATATTACTTGTATAATTAGTTGCTTGAAGAAAGGGTCATATGGCTAACTCTAGTGTCCCAATCGGGTTCAATTCTTTGTGATATAGAAGCTACCAAATGATGATACTATTCTTTCTAGTTTTCTGGTTCTTAAAGATTTCCTCATTTAGCAAATGAATTCATATGCTTTCCCATGAGATTTATGCTACTTATATAATCAGTTGCTCGAAGAAAGGGTTATAAGAAAGTTTTTGTGTTAGATGGTTTGCTGCTCACGATGTTATGCTCTAATCTGGAACAGAACCTAAGAGGGCTTCTTTGCTCCAAGCCAATGCTTCTTCAGAGGAGGCTCCTGCAGTTGACACTAGTGAATTGCTTTCGGATATCAAAGAAAAGGTAGGCTTAATGCAGAATTTTCTCGTTCGCTTATATACTCTTAATTCTGTTTAGGTCTATAAGTCGGTGCTTGACACCAAAGTTCACTTGTATCAGCTCTCCAATTATGTTCTTCGTCTAACTTCAGTCTTGTTTGTGTTTCAAAGTGGGATGCAGTTGAAAACAAATCTACGGTAATCATCTATGGTGGCGGCGCAGTTGTTGCAGTTTGGCTGGCTTCAACTGTTGTTAGTGCAATTAACTCGGTCCCTTTGGTATGTGGCTTCATATCATATGACGAAAACTTGTTTCGTTGTTTGCCATCAGAGTTTAAATGATGATCGTGACAAATTATTTTTGCGAAACTGAGCTGAGTTTACGTGTTTTTGACAGCTTCCTAAGATACTGGAGTTGGTAGGGCTTGGATACACCGGATGGTTTGTTTATCGCTATCTGCTCTTCAAGGTTAGTTTCATCCTTACTCTATGACGAATGTTTGATTCTTTACATGCATTTGAATTCATTCGACTTTTTTTCATTCTTTGTGTGGATGAGCAGTCAAGTAGAAAAGAGTTGGCAACAGATATCGAAACATTGAAGAAGAAGATTGCTGGAACTGAATGAATCGGGTTGAATTGGTGTACAAGTTTTCTGTGTATGAGGCAGTTTGTTGTAACCATGTAGTATAGAGATATACATTTGATGCATCTTAACTTCTCTTGTCTGAATAAAAAAAATCGCATTTGTCCTAAAATTTGTATATTTATTCACGTGGAATGTTGTATCAATATACGAGTCCGTGAGCACAAAATCCACGAGACCATGTTTCTCTCCTTGCACGCCTTCGCCGAGTCATCGAAATCTCAGTCCTCTCTGAGACGCTACATAAACTAATACATGAAATATTTTAATGCCAATACAATCAAATATGTAAATGTTATCGAGCCGCGCTCACAAACCTATCAAGTCGAGTATATGCATACTTGACTCGCGTTCAAAATGAGTCAATCTCGAATTGCTCTACTCGTTACGCACCCCTACATAACCAATTTGTGTGTGTTGTGTGCTAAACGAGTTTTGTTTCAACTAGGGTGGCAGTGGGCGTATTTTGGTGGAGCCTCGCCCCACATCCGATTCAATGGGGTGGGGTGGGGAAGGCTGAGAAGTTTCTCAACAGTTCATTATACTCGAATTGAGAACTTCATAACAATACAGCATTAGGCAACTTCTTCCTAATGCTAAGAACACGAAAACGTTCTCATACACAAGCCACAACCAACTGTGCAACTCTAGAGAAAAATCTAATCTCCAAACACCAACAGGAGAAAAACAAACATTCGAATCAAGAGAACATCCAACCCTCAACCGCCAACAACAGAAGAGAAAAACAAACATTTAAATCAGAAGCAGATGCGCAAAACTTAACTTGCAATTATTGCAACCAGAGAACTTACATAAACTTCCATGCACAGGCATGTTGGTTCATTACCGCATCCAAAGAAACATTACAAAATAGTTGATACTCTATCAAGCTGTTTTTCCCCTACCAAACAATAATATTGAACCCCGCGAAAAGTATGTAAATGCGAGGCAGAGCAAGAACCTCGAAACACAGAAACCACGACAGTGAGTTTCGTTTAGATCTTGTC
>JAULKM010000008.1:20806118-20816871 GCA_032355605.1 Rubia tinctorum
GGGTTGTATAAACCGGGTTATAAAATTTATAACTACTACACGTTGCATAATAAAATTTTAATATTGCAACAAAGACCCTCTACCTTTTATTATTATAATTAAACCCCGTCTTTCCATAAGGTTATGGAAAGACCGTCTTTCCCAATATTTTATCTTTTTTTAATATAGTAAATGTGCGGTTTATGGTGCGACGTGGGAGAATATATATTTTAGGGCGTTTCCAAAACTTTCGTGGAGGAGCATCATGAAAAAATCATGGATTTGTCACATCAATGATTGCATTGCTTAATCAAAGCTAGCCATTTGGCACAAACAAATTGATGAAATTATTCTTAATTCTAAATTAGAAGCCTGCAATTTGGTGAATAGAATCATGAAACTCCAAAGTCAAAATGTCCGGTCCAAACGTGTAGCCCATGATATTAGGAAGAAATAACATTGGCAGAATCGAAACTGAAAGGTATCTCAGCATAAATCATATAAATTGCCAAGTGTTTGGATCCATTTCCTCAAACTCAGAAAATAAAAAAGAAGAAAAAAAACCCTTCAATTTTGCCAGAAATTGTGTTTTCCCCCCTTTTTTGTTCACTGATCTTCTTTTTTTGTCTGAAAAGAGAAAGGGAGAAAAAGTGTTCTTGATTTCAGTTTTTGACCCAATTTGCCAGCTTTCACGGCCCTGTAAAAAACCCGTTTTTCATTTTTTACCATCATGGATTCTTGATTCTGAATTTCATGGCTCCGTAAAAAACTCAAAATCTTTTTCTTGATTTTGACTATCTGGGATTCTTGATTCTTGATTCAAGAATCTGTAAAAATACAATCTTTGATTGTTCTTAAGTGTTGAGGATTCTTGATTCTTCTTCAAGAATTTCTGATCATCTTCTTGAAATATAGGCATCTTTGAAGGGAATTATTGGGCATCATCATCTTCATCAAGAAAGGGGTTCTCCAACTGATCTTTCTTGGGAGCCCCATTTTGTTATCTTCATTTCTGGTGAGTTTCATTTTTGTTTAAATTTTACATTTTGTTAAGCATTAGTGTGTAGGAGCCAAGTCACGTGTGCTAGATTTTATAATGGTTCGACACACGAGCACTATTTTACTAAGATAGAATAACGCTGGCTCGTAATTCTGATTTTCAGAAACCGTCTAGAATCATGCTCAAAACTGTCCTACCACGATAGAATAACGCTAGTTGTGATATTATTATATTCATTTGTTGTGTCACATTGGAATTTCAGACACTCATTTCAAGAAATGGAGCAATTTAGACACATTGGAGAGGTTGTAGGAGGCCTCAATGCCCTAATGGTGTTCCAAGAAGAAATCCAAATCAACCAAAGACAATGTTCTCTACTAGTAGACATGATCAACCATGCTTTCACAACAATTTCACAAGAAATGAAGCAGAATCTCAGATTTGAAGAGAAAAACACCAAATGGAAAAACCTGGAAAGCCCTTTGAGAGAGCTTTTCAGGGTTATGAAAGAAGCTGAACATTTCATCAGACAATGCTTGGAGCCAAGAGACTGGTTTGCTAAGGCCATCAGCCTTTACCAAAACACGGATTGCATCGAATTCCATATCCATAACCTGCTTTCTTGCATCCCAATTGTGATCGAAGCAGTTGAAAATGTCGGTGAAATATCAGGTTTTGATCAGGATGATCTTCAGAGAAGGAGAGTTTTATACTCTCTCAAGTACCATAAAGATTGCAAGGATATGAAGACGTTTCAATGGAGGTTCGCGAATCAGTACCTTGTCGTGGATGATTTCCTCAACCGGCTGCAATCTGTGTGGGACGAGGATAGATGGATGCTGAGGAGGCATTTGCTGAACAAGAAAGGCACGAAACAAGAAAATCGCCTTTCTGACATTCTTCTCAAGAACTTGGATGAAAATGCAGGAGTGGAGGATAAGATATTGCCTTCTTCGACGCTTGTTGGCACGAAGGATTATCAGGTAAGGCGGCGCTTGGGGAACGGGAGCCAGTACAAGGAGATCCAATGGCTCAGGGAGAGTTTCGCGATCAGGCATTTCTTCGGAGACATTGAGCCATTGTTTTCAGCCATTTCTGAAGAACTCTCACTTTCTCATCCAAATATCATGCACATCTTTTGTGCATTTTCTGATGAGGAGAGAAAAGAGTGTTTTTTAGTCATGGAGCTGATGAATAGAGACCTTTCTTCCTACATTAAGGAAATCGCGGGGCCAAAAAAGCGCGTGCCATTCTCATTACCCGTTGCTGTTGACATCATGCTTCAGATCGCGCGAGGGATGGAGTATCTCCACGCGAAAAACATCTTCCACGGAGACCTGAATCCTTCCAACATCTTCGTCAAGTCGAGGGGGCTCAACACGGAAGGCTACATTCGCGTGAAGGTGTGCAAATTCGGGCCTGGATTAGCCAATGCCGTGAAAAAAACTCAACCTGAGGAGAAAAGCAGGCAGATGAACACGATATGGTACGCGCCTGAAATCCTGGCTGATCAAGAAATGACAGGAAACTGCGAGAATTCGCGATCCAAGTACACTGAGAAGGCCGATGTTTACAGCTTCGCGATGGTTTGCTTCGAGCTTTTGACAGGAAAAGTGCCATTTGAGGATAGCCATCTCCAGGGGGACAAAATGAGCAGAAACATTAGGGCTGGAGAAAGGCCATTGTTCCCATTCTACTCTCCTAAGTACCTAACATCCTTCACCAAGAAATGCTGGCAGAATGACCCGAATCAGCGCCCGAGTTTCACTTCCATCTGTCGAATCCTGAGATGCATCAAGAAGTTCTTGATCCTGAACCCGGAGAATGGCCAGCCCGAGACACCAATGCCCCTCGTGGACTACACGGATATGGAAACCACGATGCTGAAAAGCTACCCTTCTTGGGGGAACATAAGAAGCCCTCAGCCGATTACGCGAATTCCATTCCAAATGTTCTTGTTCAGAATGGCTGAGAAAGAGAGGCTAAGTTCAGGCCAGAGGGAGAATTCAGAATCAGGAAGTGACGCTTCTGCATCAGCCTGTGGCGACGATATTGTCATCGTGGATGATCCATTACCATTACCACCCCCGTCGCCTTCTGAAACCACGCCACGAAGAACTCTATCAGCCAAGAAACTGTCGGAACTCAAACCAACAAAACAACCAGGTAAGGCTGTTGTCTGAAACAGACAGATTCGTAGTTTCCAGCCTCATGGACTCATATTCTTCTCATTCTTTCTTATTGCAGGCACGCCAAAAGGGCGCGTGAGGCCCCCCCAGATGATGTCTCCTCGCGGAAGAACAATGAGGATGAACTCAGAAAGCCAGCTGATGATCATGAGCCCGAGAAGAAGGCTATCGGGGCATGTATCCGATTCAGAGCTCTCCTAGACTCATTACACAATTTTCCGATGCAGTGTAGACAAACATCTTACATATGACAGAACAAATTTCTACTTTTCGCGAGAAAACATGTCTTAAACAAACAAGCACAGAAACAAACATGTCATAACAACAGAGAGTTTCCTGAGTTTAGCTATATGTTGCATGATCTCAGCTTTATTTCATCTGCTCATCTGAATCCAAGAAAGTGACAGAAACCAACAGTTTGGTTTGGATCAGAGGTTTACTCGAGATTACATGAAAAGAGAAAGGCGGCCTCACACCAGACGAAGAACCTTGATGCTGCCACTCGAGTTTCCTGCGACAAGCAAGCCCGATTTCTGCCCCCAGGCAACACTAGTAACGCGGTGATTGCTAGGCTCATCAATCACCTGTCCTGATATCGGCTCCACGGCTCCAAAAACATGGGTAGCAATCGGAATTGGGAAAGACCGATGATACGCATACACCTGAAAAAGATCATATCAGTCTTAGCTAGCTACAAGAAGAAAGAAAAAATCGCTTGTAGATTCACTAGCAGTAGCAGATCCTACCTCATTAGTTTCAGAACCACAAGCTATGTATCCATCACAATCTGCTAGTCCCGCGAAAGTCTGCAATAATGTCAAGTGAAGTAGAACTCGAGCTTACAAAGATCGAGCTAAATCAACAAATACTTCAACCTCAAGCAAAAGGAAAAAAAGCTAACCATTGTATTAGTGTGCCCTGTGAAGGTCCGGAAGCAAGTATCCGGGCCATTTCCATCGTATCTGCTTCTCTTAAGGTCCCATAGCTTCAGCGTGCTATCGAGGGCAGCAGAAACAAGAGTATCCGCGTCTAGAAACCTTACATAAGTCACATGCTTCGTGTGGCCGCGTAGGATGCACCATGGGATTCTCATGTTTCGTGTATCATAGCCTAAGATTTCGCCATTAGCAGAACCAAATGCCATCATATGTGAAGAATGGCTCGAGAACTGAATGCTGCAGATATTTAACCTGTTTTGTATGGTAGCTGTGGAGGCTGCCTGTCAAAAGATCAGGAAAACGGATTAGTTAGCAAAGACATTTTTATGTCGGATTTCCACATTCGATGATCATTTGTTAATCATTCTAGACAGGCTACCATTAGATTGGGGAATAATCAGCTAACAAAAACATTTTTGTCGGATTTCCACATTCTATGATCATTTGTTAATCACGCTAGGCATGTTACCATTAGATCAGTTAGGTAAAGCATTTTTGTTGGATTTCCACATTCTATGATCATTTGTATATCATACTAGACATGTTACCATTGGATCAGTTAGGTAAAACATTTTTGTCGGATTTCCACATTCTATGATCATTTGTATATCATACTAGACATGTTACTATTAGATCAGGAAAAGAGATCAGCTAACATAAACAATTTTTGTCGGATTTCCACTGATCATTTGTGAAGCATACTAGACATGTTACCAATGAAATAGAACAAGAAAACCTACTTGACTCATGCTCCACAGTTTCACAGTAGCGTCGTCACTTGTACTTGCAAGAGTGGTTGGATTCAAACAGGAAATGTCAACCGACCAAGCCCTCTTCGTGTGCTCTTTGTAATGATGGACTACTTTGCCATTGCTTGAATCCCATATCTGAAATCCAACCAAGAAAATGAAATAAGTCGCGAAATTTAAAGATATGAAACAAGAACATACTTACCTTTACTTGACCATTTTGATCAGCTGATGCCAAGAAGTTTTGGATATACGGATTCCAGCAAACGCAGCCAATCTTGCAAGGATTTGACAGTTCCATAACAGTGTATGGGACATCGAGAGAGTCATCAAGAAGTGATGCAAACTCGATTATTTTAACCTTATTCGCCACTCTAGCTGAAGCAATGTAGCGCTCCTCGGCATCAATACTCAACGAGCAGATGCCATTTGGCACACACATAAGGTTGCTGTTCCACGCGGTGCCACAAACCTCGAACTTACTGTACCTCGCGATCTTACAAACTCCCTGAAAGAAGCATGAAACTCGATCCATTTCCTTACCAGTTTCAGCTCTAGTTTGAGCCTGAGCAACCAACTTATCGCGACTGATCAGTATCTGACAAAACATAAAAAGGTTTATTTGATATCGACGTTATGAAAAACAATATGAATGTAACATGACATCTCAACAGTACCTCAGTATCAGGTCTCTGTGGCACAGGTGTTACATCATGTGATTTCAGGAAGATATACGCTCTCTCGAGCAGACTGATGTTCTTGAACAGATTCGAGGTTATCCCCGTGTTGACATGATCCTTGAGAGATGGATCACGACTCTTCTCAATATGCTCAATGTCCGTGTCTAAGAACTTTAGGTCTTCGAGTATACGCGCCATGCGCTTCTCCTTTCGCTCTTTCAGCTCAGCTAGGAAATTGAGGAGTACTTCAGAATCTATCTCATCTTCGTCCATCTGCTCCTCTTCAAAAGTATAGTTCGATAGCGCCTCCAAGATTTCCCTTTATTACAAAAGAAAAAAGTCGAGAAGTATTGAGAACGTATTTGCATAACAGACTGCATATAGTAAGCTAAGCTACCTCGTTGATGGACGGGATGAAGGATCTTGATTCAGTAATGTAAGGCAAAAACCGGCTGCATTCGGCTCTTTAGCAAGAAGCTCTTCAGGGAGAATCAGCTTGCTCAAATCCGACATTGCAGAGGAATGCTTCTCTGATGACTCGAAACGCCAAAGCAACTGAAACAAAGGAAGAATCGAGCAATTTATAGTGAAAATAGGACAAGACATCAGGAAAGGTAGCCTCGAATCCTATAACTAAAATGATTCACATTGCATGAAAACAAACATTTGATAGCGCGAATAATACCTCAAACAAGAGAACTCCGAGGCTGTAGATGTTGCAATGAAGGAGATCATCCCCGCAGCGATTATCGACACAAGCATACCACTTCTTCTCGAGTTCAACAAAGTTAGGATCATCATGGTACCTTTTCTGAACATCTTTGCAGCAATACGTCAGAGCAAACTGCGAGTGATAACCAGCCATTTCCATGTCGTTGTGACGCTTCTTCATCTCCATTTCCATCTCCTTCCCAACTTTCTGTGACTTTAGTCCCCCGTATCCCCTCTCCATCACCCTCTTCCTGGTGATAATGTGGTTCGCAAGGCTCCTCGATTCTGCAAGCGCGAGTGTCCCGGTGTACCTGATTTCGTTGCCTGGCGCCACGAAGATGAACTTCGATGGCCTCATGTCCGTGAGGACGACCCCTTCGGCCTGTGCTGCATCCACCAATTGTGTTACATGTGTGAAGATTTGCAGTCTCTCGACTTTTCGCAGCAGAATCTCGTCTTTGCTTAGCTCAACGGGATCGCTCGAAGTTAGGTACTCCCTCAAACTCGTGCAGGATCGCGGCTCAGATGACGACTGTGCCAATGCAGATGGTCCTGAGTGAGGTTTAGGATCGACATGTGCTTGAGAACCTTCGTACGAGGACGAGACTTTTAAGTGAATGTTTGCAGATGATGATCCTTCGCATTCGCCTACTTTGTTCTTCTGCTTTGAACTTGAGGGATTCAGCTCGAGTACAGACTTCTGCTTCATATCCTCCTGCTTCGAGTTTTGCCTCTCATTCGCTGTTGCATTCAGTACCATTCCACCACTTTGCTTCGAAGCCGCGCCAGAAGTTTGTGCTATACCACCATTTCCTTCAACAGATGGCACAGCAAATAAAGTATCAATTCCGGGCATTAGTCCTCCAGCAGGTGGCACTCGAGATGAAGTTTCAGTTCGCGGCATTAGTACTTCAGCAGGTGGCACAGCAAATAAAGTTTCAGTTTCCCGCATTATTCCACCATTTCCTCCAGCGGTTGGCACGGCAAATAAAGCTTCAATTCCGGGCATTGGTCCACCATTTCCTCCAGCATTTGGCACTGCAGGTGAAGTTCGAGTTCCCAGCATTAGTCCTCCAGAAGGTGGCACAGCAAATAAAGTTTCAGTTCCGGGCATGATCCCACCACGTCCTCCAGCAGGTGGCACAGCAAAATAAGTACGAGTCCCGGGCATCATTCCAACATTTCCACCAGCCTGTGGCACTGCAGAAAAAGTCTGAGTTCCGGGCATTAGTCCTCCAGCAGGTGGAAAAGCAAATGAAGTTTGAGGCCCATGCATTATTACACCATATCCTCCAGCAGGTGGCACTCGAGATAAAGTTTCAGCTCCCGGCATTATAACTCCAGCAGTTGGCACAGCAAATAAAGTTCCAGTTCCAGGCATTAGTCCTCCAGTAGGTGGAGCAAATAAGTACTGATTTCCGTGCATTACTCCAGCAGGTGGCACAGCAAATAAAGTTCCGGGCATTATCCTACCATTTGCACCATTTCCTCCAGAAAATGGTACAGCAAATGAAGTTCCAATTCCGGGCATTGCTCCACCATTTGCACCTGAGAAAATATAAAAGCTCTGATACCATGTAAAATATGAACGTGTTAATCAAGGGTGGATTGATATCTCACCATTTCCTCCAGCAGGTGGCGCAGCAAATGAAGCTCCAATTTCGGGCATTGTTCCACCATTCGCACCATTCCCTCCAGCGGGTGGCACAGCATTTCCTCCGGGGAGGCCGGAACCCGCCTCCAGACCAGGAGTAGGAGCATACTGCGTCATCGGCACCGCCTCAGGAATAAACGCCATCATAGTCGCCGCCGCCATCTGCTGCTGCATTAGCACCGTCTCGAAATGGCGGGTAACGAGAGTGAGGTAGTTCATCAATCCTCCACCATTCGCAGGGCGTGGAGGGACGAGGTTAGGATCAACTCCGAGGGACTCGATCAACTCTCCGACAGTGATGTAAGGATCAGTGGCGGCTGCTGTGCTTTCATCGGCGTTGGAAGAATGATGGGAAGCGGAACTGGCTTCATCGTCGGCGGTCGCTGCGTTGCTCGCTGAATCCACTTCTTGGTCTCCGGCTGCATCATCATCATCATCGGAGGAGATGACGATATCCGTCCAACTCATGGCGTAGTCTAGGAATTCCGAGTGGTCGGTGGAGTAATCCGTGGCGTTTTCTTCTTCGTTGGTGGAGCTGCTGCTGCTGTTGTTGGGATCCATATCTGTGAAAATTGACAGGAAGAAAGGAGTGGAACAATAAGAATGCATGCATCTTAAGAAAATTGTTTTTTGGTGCGAGTTTGAAGTGCTCTTAATAAATCATCAGAAGGACGGAAGAGTAGAGAATCAAAATGAAATTGACACAAAAATGTAGGCTACGTTACGGTCCGGACCGGTTCAAAATTGGAATTACTCGAGTCTGATCTCGACCCTGAATATTCATTAATAGGTTTGCTTCTAGACCAAATTTTTTGTCACTCCAATTCTAGACCTAGTCGATTCTGGTTCAGCTCGGTCGGTATTGAACTAACAAACAACAGACACAAATTTAAGTAAAATACACTCTTTATTAAAAAAGTTTTAGATATTAATTTTATGTATTTAGATAAAATACAGAAAATCAAGATTGAAGAGGCATTAAAGAAGCATAAAAGAGTGGCGTTGTGAACCTGGTATATATTGGATAAAAAACAATTTTATTTCAAATCATAAGTCCAAATTTCTGTAAAATATTCGTATACTTTTTTTTTAAAAATTTAAGTGTTCATATCCAGATTATTGCAACAAACACACTTTTATTAAAAAAATAAAAAATCTAGTGCTCATATCTAGATTATTGCAATCGGAAAAAAATGAAATTCCAAAAAATCTAATATAATTTTAAAAAGCAGGAAAAAGTGGAAGGCTATGTTACTAACATAAATTGAATTAAACATTCACATTACAAGTCACCAAATTTCTGCCAAATACATACTCTTTTTAAAAAAACTTTTGAGTATTAATCGTTACAACAACCTTACCTTCTTCCATGTAAAAAGAGATTTACATAAAATCAAGATTTGAGAGACACATAAAGGCAGAAGGGGTAGGGGTATTGGATTTAAAACAATCTTGTTTCAAATCACAAATCCTTCCCAAATTCTATAAAATACATGCTTTTATTTAAAAGGTTTTGATTATTTATATCTTGAATGTTGAATTTAAAAATGGAATTTCAGAGAATAAAATAATCACAAAAAAGTTGAAGGGTTTAGTATGAGGATGAATGGTATTTAAAACAATATGGTTTCGAATCACTTATCCTTCTCAAATTTAGGTAAAATACGTACTTTTATTTTAAAGCTCAAATTTCTTCTCAAATTTATGTAAAATATATACTTTTATAATGAGTTTTTGAGTTTTTTAAAACTTGTTGGTGAAGTTTGAGGAGGGAAATGAAATCCTCACAACCTCATTGTTGATTTAATAAAATTAACAAAATATTTAATAAGTAAATAATAAACAACATCTACCTAACCTTCAACTTTAACCCACGGAATCTAGGGAGAGTAGCAACAAGAGCTCTCATATTTTATTATAATCACTAACGAGTGGTTTAGAACTCAAGTTTAAATGGATGAACCACTCGAGTGGTACTGGATATAAGAACAAAGGTAAGAAAGAAATTGAATCCAACAAATACTTAAATTTATATACTGAAACACCAACTAATACTCGAATTCATGTATTCAGAATTTAGTTCTTACAAACAAACAACCATCTCACATCAGCAAACTGAAACTGTTGCAGCTACAAAAATCTTTTACACTAGAATTGTAAGTTATACATAAGAAAACTCATACCTGTACAAGATCACTGATGGTTGAGACAAAAACTAGTTTGTTTCACCACACTTTTTCTTTTCTACCTAGATTTCATATTAAAACTGTTTTCTACCTTCACTTTCAAAGGCATTTATAGTGTATTTTTTCGCTTATGAGATGCCGATTTTTACCACCTTGGAATTGATGCAACATGTTCAGGGACTCAGGTGCTCTGTTGCTGCTGATATATTTGACTTTTCTCGAGAACTATTCAACAACATTTTATTATTCTCTAAATACTTCTTAAACATTTATTCAGTGTTTGTATACTTATTAATTTTGGATTATGAGGTTGAAAAAGAGAAAAATATCTAATTAATATCCTAAAATATTTAATCAAACCAGCAAATTGATAGTTAATCCAACATAAGTGGATGAGATTGTTTTAAATAGTTTAACATATTAATAGTCAAACATATTTATTTAAAATGATAAATATATTGTATGCACCTTTATTTAAAAAAAGGAAGTAATAATTTATATTTAAAAATGAGTCCGTCTCTTGAAAGACGGTCTTTGCATAAGTCATGGAAAGACCAATATTTAAAGTGTAAATTAGAATAAATTAAGATTAAATTTTTGGTTGCATGAACCGGGTTATAAAATTTATAACTACTACACGTTGCATAATAAAACTTTAATATTGCAA
>JAULKM010000008.1:20829358-20840141 GCA_032355605.1 Rubia tinctorum
TATAAACTTTATAACTACTACACGTTGCATAATAAAAATTTAATATTACAACTAAGACTTTTTACCTTTTATTATTCAAATTAAATCCCGTCTTTCCATAGGCTTATGGAAATACGGTTTTTCCCAAGACCTTGCCTTATATTTTTATTATATATGGATTAATTTTATATTTGGCAAAGCTTGGGAAAGATGGGATTTATTAAAATAATAAAAAGGTAAAAGGTTTTAGTTGCAATATTAAAATTTTATTATGCAATGTGCAGTAGCTATAAGTTTTATGACCCAATTAATGCAACCCAAAAATTCTATCTTCATTTCTTCTTATTTGCAATTTAAACATTGGTCTTTCCATAGCTTATGGAAAAACTGTCTTTCAAGAGACGGACTCTTAATATTTACTGTCAACATTTACAAAATTTAATTCCCAATTTTTTTTAGGCAAAATGAAGTGGGACGGAGAGAGTATAATATATTAATACTAATACTCTATATGTCCCACTTCATATTGCTTAATTTGACTTTTGAGAGTCAACTGAATCAATGTTTAAATATTAATATCTTTATTTATATGTTTGACTTTTTTAAAAGAAATATTAACTTAAAAATAATGTGACGATGAATCCAACAACATAAAACATGATAAAAGTGATATATACAATAATAGAATTTAATGGTCGAATTTGGCAAAGTTTAACTTGTAAAAGTCAAATTAAACAATGTGAAGTGGGGACAAAGGGAGTAGATTTTAGGGATTTTTACGATTCTAACCCTAACTTTAGGGTGAAAGTGTCAATGTAATGCAAAATGAGAAAGTGCCACAATAACTCTAACATTATAACAAAATGTGAACTATAACCTTTTGGCCAAATTCCAGCGTGGACGGAAGGAATTGTCCATTGACCAAACATGAAATGACGAAAATACTCTTGCCCCCCACAACCTGAATTCCTATTGTATCTCTTTTATTCTTCTTCAATATGACAAAACTACTTCATGTTGCATAATAAAATTTTAATATTACCACTGAAACTTTCTACCTTCATATAATTCTAATTCACCCTTTTTTCCATATGCTTATGGAAAAACGCTCTTTCCGTAAGAATTTGCCTTATTAAAATTGTAATATTAATATCTCATTTAAATTATAATTATTCATATTCAGAGATATTTTGTAAAAGTATTTTTAAAGGTATATGAAGCTTAAAATAAATGAAAACAATCATCAAATCATCCTGTTAATTGCTTTAATTGTAAAATAATCATGATTAACGATTAGGCGATATTAAACAATATTTCGGGCTCATCTTTTTTACATTTTAAATTAATAGTGTTTTAAACCGCTTAATAATGAAACATAATTATTTTATAATTAATCTAAATAATAGAGTGATTTGATATTTGTTTTCAACTTGTGCAACGAGATTTCCATAATTTTGAAAACTTTTAAAATATAAATAATTATAATTTGACCGTAATAATTTGGGATATGTACCAATACAACCCTACCTATTTAAGTGAGTGCCAATATAACTCAAATATATTTTTAGTATTAAAAAACCCTAACTAGTTGATGAAAGTGTCAATATAACTCTAAGACACCATTTCTGGCGTTGACCGACATTGACCCCACTTAAAATGACTGAATGCCCACATACCTAAAACCTATAAGTATTAGCATAATTTTCCCCTATACCACCACCACCTCCACCTTTGCCACCACCACTATCACCCCAAAATTGGTGACGTGAAACCCAATTCTGTCACTAGCAGCCACCCTACCACCCCCCGCCACTAACCCCAGCTCCAGCCTCGTCGTTGTGAAACCCTGATCTGCGAAGCCCCCCACTCCACCACCCCACGCCTCAGCCCCGCAGCCGTGAAACCCTAACCTACGAAGTTAGCCACTCCACCACCGGTCGCCATCACCCACAACCCTAGCCCCACCACCACCCACATCATATCCCACCATTAAACCTAACTTATGAACCTCGCTTGCTCGCCACTCCACCAACCCAAAACCTCTTCTACTTCACCAGCCCAGAACTACTTTAACGACATTGACTTGCCAAGGATAAACCCACAAAATCAAGAATCCGTGAGATAGGAAGGAAGCGGAAGACGACGCCGGGAGAAAAGAATAAGAGAGGGGGTTTCAGGGAGGGAATAATTGGGTTTCATAGCGGGATGGAGTTAGGGTGGCTAGGTGGTGGCAGATTGTAGTAGGAAAAGGAGAAAGAAATGGCAGAGAAGAAGAAATAAAAGGGTTTTGGAGAGTATAAATGCAATTTCTTCCTTTTAATTTTTAATTTTTTTAAGGGATAAAATCAACATTTCACTAAGTTCCGGTCTACATCTGCCGGAATGAGTATGTTTACACTTACAATAACGATCTAAGCTTATATTTGTACTTTTAATTAACAAAAGGATATATTGGAACTTGTGTGAATTAGGTAGGGTTATAAAATTATTTTTCTCTTCAAAAAATTGAAACGAGGTTCGTCAAGATTGGTCTAACTAGGGGTAGGAAATGAGCGAACGAGTCGAATATGAGTTGGATTATATTGATAATTTAAAATATGGGTATGATCAATTTTGACCCGTTTTATGACAGGTCAAAAATAGATTGGGTTAAAATTGGGTTGGGTTGAGTTGAGACCCGCTCAATTTGTGGGTCAAAAATTACCCAACCTTGGGTCGTAAAGGGGTAAACTTGAGGGTATCAACCCATATATTGACCCACATGAATTTATATACCAACTTATATGGATAAAGTCACGTGTTTCAACTCATATATTGACCCATATGATTTTATATACCAACCCGTGTGAGTCAACTCGCGAGTTTCAACCCATTTATTAACCCATATTGACTCATGTATTGACCCATGTGGGTAAATCTGCTGGTTTCAAACCATTTATTAGCCCATATGTGTAAAAATTATGGATTTCAACCCACATATTGATCCATATGGACAAATTCACGGTCAACCGACATATCCAACCCACCTAATTCATATTTTCCAATTACACGTTTGACCCGTTATCCATTTTACCCTTATTCATTTTGCCCATGCTCGTATGGATTTAAAAATAAACAATCTGCTTGGTTCGTAAGTTAATATTTTATTTTACCACTCCTAGATTTGAATGTTTAGTGGTTCAACTACTCCAGTTTGATGGTGATGAATACACTCAAGAGAAACTCTCATGTTTTACCGACTAACAATTAGATCAATTATGAAAAATTTCGTTTCAGTAACTTTTATGGTCAAATTCTAGTTTTTTATACATTGCGATACATTTTAAAAGTTTTCAAAATTATAGAAAGTTGGTTGGAAAAAAATAAACATCAAATCATCACATTAGTTACATCAATTATAAAATAGTTCCCTTTAACAATTAGTGGGTGTAAAACTATAAAAATAGAGAGAGAAGAGAGTAAATTTGCCTATTTGGAAACCGACGCCCTTACCGTTCGCATTTGATTACCCACCTAAAATGCAGCGGGCCTGGTGCCATATGGGCCAGTGAAGGGCCTTAACAAATCCAGGTCTCAAGCCCTTTTGAGGCCCAAAACCTCTCTACGCACATTAAGACCATGCTCTTTCAACCTTGTCTCCGCACTTTGGTTCAGGTAAAAATTAAGATTGATGTTATCAGCACAATTCTGATCTAATATTCTTGTTTTTATTGTATTCAATTTTAGTTCAGTTTAATTCCATTCGGTAAGAAATCAATTTTAGTTCAGTTTAATTCCATTCGGTAAGAAATGGACTCGGATGAACGAAACCTATGAAGCGTTTTGGACAGGGCACGTAGAGTCATCACCACGCGAAAATACACTCGGGAAAAATAATCAGCCCTAAAGAACAGAGCCTAGTAAAACTTCGAAGAGAACTAGAAAAAACATACAAAAAAGTGAACAATTGCAAAAGAACCTCTTGATGAAAGATCTGAAGCAGTAGCAGTAGTAGCAGCATTGATAAAACTAAACACTTACTCTTGACAACCAAATTCAAGATTTTAAGACTCTACATTTGTCCATTACAATCAGAACAACTCAACACTCTGAATGGCAATCTTTTTTCTTCTTTACATGACAGGCGAGCAATCGATCCTACAACGGGACTAGGACTAGGACTATCCCATTGCGTACTTCTGCGTCCAGCTTCTTGCGGTTGCCTCGTACTTGGACCTGTCTGTCTTGTACATGTGTGCAATCTCGGGAACCAAAGGGTCATCCGGGTTTGGATCCGTTAGGAGCGAACAGATGGAGAGCAACACCTGAAAAGTAACAGGGCACGAGTAAAATATTTCAGCATTTCTTGTTTTTGATGAAAAGATTCTTCAGGACTTAGATGTTTCCAAACAGAAGTGATTTTCAGAACTATTTCCAGGGATGATGGAAGAGAAAATTCATCAGTTCACATATTGAATTCCCGTTTTCACATGAGTACAACGCAAATGAAACATTTCCTCGATGTCATAAGAAGAGAGTCGTATTTCAAGAATGTTATATGTATTGTTACATTTAAAGTCCTTTTTCTGTTTGTGTTTTTTGCATTTACTTTTATGGATTTTATGGTTCAAATCACTATACCATTGCAGAAACAAGACACTTTTTCAATGCAATGTGGACATCATAAAAAAGAAAACCGAACCTTCGAAATAGTTAAGGCAGGGCTCCATTGCTCCTTCAAGATATCAAGGCATATACTGCCATTGCTGTTTATGTTGGGATGAAAGACTTTAGTCCTGAATGCAACCTTCAGTAAATAATGACCATATCAGCATTACAAGAAATGAGAATATTGTAATTCACAAAAGTAGCTTCACTCAAGAAGACGTCCATAGCTAAACCATGCATAAATTTTAACAAGTTAGTAGAAGAAAACATGGAACTCCCTAAGCATTCATATTTCAAGCATACCTTTGGTGGCTTGAAAGGATAGTCGGGAGGAAAATGGATCGTGACCAAAAACACTCCCCCAGCATAAGGACTATCGGGCGGTCCCATGATCGTTGCTTGCCAATGGAACATGTCCTCAGCGACAGGGCCTAAAAGCATACAAACCACAAACGGGATAAGAAACCGTGCTTTTCTTTTCCTTTTTCAGACTTCTCAAGAAATGCTCCCAAGATTACTACCAACACACATTGAAACTCAAAGAGTTCAATCTAAGATATCAGAAAACACAATCTTCCATAAGACTTTCACAATCCTAGCTTCCTTATAGTCATATAAACTCAGATGATTAAGAATCGACAAAGCCATTTCACCTTCAAATAAACCATAAGGTACAACTTTCTACGAGAGACTAGGTACACAGACAACACCAAAATCATAGCATTGTTACCATTGTTTGCACTTCCATTTCCAACTTAATGATGGAAAATTATTTTAAACAGCATATGTCAAATAAAAAGAGTCATATGGAGAAGTTAACAAGGCAAAAGCTTTACAGCTCCACCAAGATACGCAAACATAGAGTTTCAAGAACAGATGGAAAAACACAAAAACCTTAATTTCTTATAATTTCTACACAAAAGAAACCATCAAACAACAAATCAAAAACCATACATACAAAACATCCAATAAAAACAGAAACATTAAGGAAATCGGAGGGGCAGAACAAAAGGGCACCTGCACTGCAAGATGTAGGAGGATCTTTCTGGAGATCCTTTAGCTCCTTCAAGATCCGCTTGGAAGCCATTTTTTCACAGATTATTCTTCAATCCCAGCAACCTACAGATCTGAAACAACAAAACCAAAGATCAATAAACAAGAAACAAGCAAAAAAGCATGGGCTGGCATAAAGATTGGCGCTTTATCATACCTGGGTTTGATTGGGAGATGGGATTTGAGTGGAAAGATGGAGTTAGTCCTGGCTGCCGATTTTTGAAGGATGTCAACATTATTGCCACCATTTTCTGTTTTTTTAAAAAAAATCACTTAATTTTATAATAAAATTTTAAAAATGGAAATTTGATGGCTGTGTCATGATTGATTCGAGGTGGGACCCTCTAGGCAAGCTCTTATTGGTGGGATGGATTCCTCGTGGGGTCCATCATTTATTTATTAATTTCAAGCATCTTATTATTATTTAGAAATTAGTTGGTAAATCACCATCAAGAAAATTAAACATTAATAAAGAGATACTTCAATGAAAATGGATTTTTTTATACTCCCTCGTTCTCATAAATATTGACATATTTTCTATTTTCGTCCGGCACGCAAGTAATGACATACTATAAAAATTAACTAAAATAGCTAAGAATGTGTTGCTAAATGTTCACAATGTTCTACATAACTTTAACAAATTTGGGACTGGATCCACTACTTTTTCAAAATATCCCTATTTTTTTACAATTATTTTGTGTCACATCAATTTATATAAAAAATTAATTAAAAAACAATCAGGCCATTATTTTTGGCACTGAGGGAGTAATTATATTATTGTAATTTGTAAAGATGGAGGTGAGGTGACTGAAGGATTAGGTTGCACATACTTACACTGTTACACACAAACTCAGTAAACAAATGTTGAGTGGGAATCATTAGGTTTGAATTGGGTAAAAAGTTGGGTGAGTGTGTGTTCAACATTTGGTTGAATCCGGTAAAATGGTAAAATGGCAAAATTTAGTGAAAATGCAATTACTCATTATATGATTCTACCCCTCATTTTTTCACTTCTTTCCAAATTCATATTTAATTTTTTGTTTGTATATTCCATATAAATAGGTGAGAAAATGTCCTTTCGCGATTATAATAAGTGATTGACATTCTACACGACTATCTTATTATAAGGATAACTAAATTATATATATAATATATATATATATATGTCAATAATGTTGCATGTACTATTACAAATTAAGAATCAAATATGAATTTATGTTCAGGAATATTAACTTGAATTTCTAAAAAATTGTGTTTGGTTAGCATAGAGAAACACCTCAAAAAAGATTCAAGGTTAAAGTCATACTCTATAATTTCCTAGCCTGCAAGTGATTTATAAAGATGCGATTGATTATACATATCGGGTTGTTAGTAGTCCATAAAGTTGCGAGCGTGATGAATTTAGAAATAATTTCTCAATAGTAATTACCCAACATCGTGAGACTGCGTCGACCTGCCGGTAGTCCATAGAGGTACAACAGTAGTGAATTTAGTTGATTGTGTGTAATCAGCCTGTAGATTGTTTATAAAAGTGCTTTCGTGTTGAATTTTAAAGGAATTTCTATGTAAATGTTATCCGGTATCGTGGGTTTACATTACAATTTGAGCGATTACATTGCAATTGTAGTTATTATTTACATAATCACAATGTTATGAATGTCATGTGAGATGATGATACAACATTTAAACAATTAAGACTAGAGTTCTTCATAGAAATCGATACATGTGTGCATCACTGTAGCTTAAAATATCGAACTTGAACTCCACGTGTATTCTTCAAATCTTGAATTTAGTATACACTAAGCCTGCACAAAGAGACAATTGGTGTTCGTTTATCATTCAAAGACCTAATTTTGAAGGTAAAAATACATGCAATTTTCTTCACCATTAGGTTTTATTATAGGCCAAAATCCAGATTCATAGACTTTTACTTCTTTCTATTAAACCAAATATGGTGTTATGGTGTTTTTTGTGTAGCAAAGAATCAATATAAAGTCTATGTTAGATGTTTTAATGCAACACTTAATCCCCCATGATACAATAATAATATCTAATTAAGTGACCTCTCTTCTCCAATAAGTACTCTCCGTTTTTATAACAGTGACTACTTATTTGTTAAATCGCCTTTTTATGCAAGTGAGAGTACATGGAGTTGCCGTAAAAGAAAATGTAACACTATTTAGCAACAAAGAAATGGAACCCTTTAAAGCCTATTACAAATAACACAAGTATTACTACACCTAAATCATATTATAGCTAATCAAATAAAAATTGTGCTATTTTGATTGCTCCAATCTTAGTAACAAATGAAATGAGATATGCTTTTAATGCTAATAGATAGTAACCTAGTATCAAACGAGCACAAACACCTAGTATAAAAAGAGCACTGTAGCATCATAGAACCAGCTCACGATAACAATGTAATAGATTAGGGTAAAATGAGAATTCATAAAGAAAGTAAAAATACAAGAACATACATACACGATAAACTTACGATTCAAACTTATAACTAGTTTACGTTGCATAATTCAATCAGGACGATAAAAACACTTTGCAATTGGACGTGGCGCCATTCTGAACCACCTTCAAAGTCAACCCTCCACAAACAATTTTGACCCCAACCCTCCCACTTTTAAATCCACCAATATCAACCCTAATTCCACTCCTTATCTCCAAACTCATCACCAAACTCTTAGCCCTAAATTGCTCCATCACCTTCTTAGCCTCCTTCTCGCTCTTCATCTTCTCTCTCCCCTTCACGGCGACCTTTGCCACCGTCGTGTTCTTCGGCCCTTGCCCGAACCCCGGGCCCCTTCCCGCCCCCAGCACCAACTCGCCTTTAAGGCCCCCTCCCTTTAAAAACACGACGATTTTGTCGTAAGAGAACTTGATCTTCTTGTTAGGGTTGTTGAACCCGATTCTGACATCCGCCGTAGAATTCAATTCCAGGGCGGATGACACGTCGAGTTTCTCCACCGAGAGAGACTTGAGTTGCATGGTTGGGAGCTTGGGCTCGTAGAGGAGGAAGAGGAAGCCGCCGAAGGAGACGAGGAAGAGGGTGATGAGGAGAGTGGAAATCAGGAGGCAGACACATAACCGGCAACGGCAACTCCGGCCGCTGCCGCCTCGTGACGGCTTCTGGGGGTGGAAGTACGGCTGCGGGTGGTCGGGCTTCCGGAGCTGCGGCGGCGGAGGGAGGCCGGCATCTCTGAACGCCGGCGGCTTTTGCAGGGGTTTCATATCATTATCAAACATTTCTCACCATTTCATTGAAAACCCATCAATTTCTTTCACCATTGAAATCGAATCTTGGAGCTTTGTTGCGAGATCGGATAACAAATTGAGAGGGTTTATAGATTTAAGGTTATACCTTGGTAAACAAACAAACGCATGACGAAAAAGAGAAAGAAGAAGACAGAATTTTGTTACAGGGATTGTTGTTTAGGAATTTGTCGAAAGAAACAGGGAAGAAGGAGAGGTTCGTGAATGGTAGAGAATTGAATTTGCGAAATTTACGCGGGGTTCTTACTTTGGTGACCTGGCCTTTCTAAATTATATAGAATCTCTCTTACAACAGAATATTTCCCATATGTATTTTTAATATATTCCTTCAATGTTTAATATTGATACTATTAGCACAAATATTAATAGAAACTCGTATGAGTAATTGATATTAATTCATTCTCGTCAATTATTATAAATTATTTGTAGTTACCACTGCCTTAAAAATGATGGAATTGCTTGAAACTTATTTTTTTTACGTGATCTTATGTAGCAAAGAATAAGTGTAGAAAATAGGGTAATTTTGATAAGTTGGTATAACATGATTAATGTCATGTTTTTAAGAGATTATTTGCATTTTCAATTCATTTGAGTAGAAATTTGATATATGTGAAGAAATTCAACTTAAATTAATTATGTCATTACTATTTTTTAATACGCTTATTTTTAGTTAATTTAATTCATGTAAGCAAATATAAACTTCGGAGAACGTGTTAAGTAATTAAATTTAGATGAACTCATATTTATTTCTTTTTGGAACATTTTTTAACTTAGAATTTATGACATTGATGCCACGTATTCAAATGAAATGAAATTAGCCAAATAAGTCTTACTTTCCCTCCAACAAGATGCCTGGTCCATTCATTTACCCCTCCTCATTTCCCCAATGATAAGAAATTTTCTTTTTTAAAAAAAGAAAAGGTGTTTTTAATCCAATATTTTGTTTGAAAGTGTAGGAATGACCTTGTAAAAATTAAAAGTGCAAAAATAATCTTGAATTTCATTGACCGAAATGTCAACAACTAAATTGGTCCGAATTAGGTGAAATGATCATCATACCCCTGAGTTAAAAAATCAAAAATAAAATAAAATTCACTCATATCCCCCTTCCTCTACGGCCCTCATCTTCTTACCCTTTACTTCTTCCTTCCTCTTGAGAATTCCCCATTTTCTACTCTTTTCTTCTTCCCGTCAACCACATCGACAACCACCCACTACCCCCCCTCGTCAACCACCTGACAACCACTCCGACAACCACCCACCACCCCCCCACCACCATCCTCCCCAACCTCAGCTTCCCAACAACCTTCAGTTGATTTTCTCGAGGTGAAATCCGAGTCTAACAGTGAATTTTCTCGGCGTTTTTGGCACCACCACTGGCGGTGGCAGAGCAAATGGTTGGTCGAGTGGAGTCTGAACCTGGCGATGGATTCTCTCGGTGTTTCCGGCACCACCTCTAGCGGCGGCAGAGCAAATGAGTAGCCGGGTGAAATCCGAGCCCAGCAAAGGATTCTCTCAACGTTTCCGGTACTACCGCCAACGGGGACAGAGCAAGTGGGGTGACCGGGTGAAATCCAAACCTGGCGGTGGATTCTCTCGGAAATTTTGACATTACTGAGCAAATTGTGTCTTGAGTGAGTTGACTCATCCTCCGTCGTGCTCAACCTCAACCGGAGCGGATCCCAATTTTCCAACATCGGATGATAAAATATAAAATACTCCCTCCGTCCCAGAGAAATTGGCACAATTGCTTTTGGATCGGTATTTTATGCAAGATGAAGTGGAAGTGTTGATGGGAGATAAAGGAAGGGTATTTTGGTAA
>JAULKM010000008.1:20840241-20851037 GCA_032355605.1 Rubia tinctorum
CACCACCGATTCGAACACCGCTCCGCCGCCTGCAACGCTAGCCATCCCCCGCCTCAACCACCACCGATTCGAACACCACCTCCCCCGACTCTGCCACCACCGCTCACACCCTAAAACGCCACCACCTGCAACCCTAGCCCTCCCCTGCCTCCGCTACCATTGATTTGCCACCCTCGCCACCTATTCACCTCAACCCTAGCCCTCCCCTGGCATCCACTTCAGCCCTCCGCAACCACCCACCATGCCCTTCATTTCTCATCCGACGAATGACTCGGGTATTTCTCCGCCGATGAATCGGGAAAATAACTATGGCACGACGGCCACCCAAAACCTAACACAGCCGCAATGCTCCGGTTAGCTACCTCCGCCAGCTCGCCACCGTTTCCGGTGCTGCTCAGCCAAGCCCCGGAAAGCAGGGAGTACTAATCGGAACGAAGGGAAGAAACCGGGGGAGAGAAAAAAGGGGGGAAGAAAACCGGGGAAGAAAATGATTTTTTTCATGTTTTTATTTTTTATTTCAAGGGTAAAATTGTCATTTCCATACAATCCGGCCAGAAATTTGTTGACTGAAAGGTCAACACGGTCAAGGGTCATTTTGGCACTTTCTGAGATTGCAGGGTTATATTAGCACTTTCAGGTTAAAGTCAGGGTTATTTTAGCACTTTACTCTAAATTTTATGCATATTTCATATAAATAGGTGACAAAATGTTCGTTTGCGATTATAATAAGTGAAATTGACATTCAATGTAACTATTCTAACATAAGAATAACTAAATTGTATGTCAATTCGATTGTTGCCTATATTATTACAAATTAAAGATCAAATAATAAATTATGATGGAGAACTTAACTTGATTTCCTCAAAAATTATGTTCGTTTGCAGAGAGAAACGTCTCATAACAGTTCAAGGTTCAAACCATACTTTATAATTTCTCAGGATGTGGGTGATGAATTTTAGATAAATTTCTTAATAGATATTATGCAGTATTGTGGGACCGTGTCGGCATGTTGGTGGTCTGTAAAGGTGCGACCATGGTAAAATTTAGAAAAATTTCTTAGTAGTGAATACTCGATATCGTGAGACCGCATCGATCTGCGGGCAATCCATAGAGGTGCAAAAGTAGTAAATTTGGTCGTTGTTTGTAATCGGCTAGCAGATTGTTCATAAAAGTACTTTCATGGTGAATTTTAAAGCAATTTTTTTACAGAAATTATCCATATTACGGGATTACACCGCATTTTAGCGATTACATTGCAATTGTATTCTTATTTACAGAATTACTCCGTTGTGAATGTAATGTGATATTAGGATAAAAATCGATGGACTTTAAACAGTTAAGACTCGAGTTCTTCATAAAAATCGATGTGTGTGTAATGTGTGCTACATTGAAGCTTAAAATGTCGAACTTGAACTCCACGTGTATTCTTCAAATCTTGAATTTAGTATACACTAAGCCTGCACAAAGACGAGACAATTGGTGTTCGTTTATCATATTAATTTCAAAGACCTAATTTTGAAGGAAAAAACATGCAATTTTCTTCACCATTAGGTTTAATTATAGACCAAAATCCAGATTCATGGACTTTTATTTCTTTCCATTAAACCAAATATGGTTTTATTGGTGTTTTGTGTAGCAAAGGATCAATATAAAGTCAAAATATTTGAACTATGTTAGATGTTTTAACGCAACACTTGATCCCCCATGGTATAAATACTCTCCGTTTGTCTGATAGTGGCGACTTATTAGTTAAATCGACTTTTTAATCAAGTGATAGTACATAGAGTTGTTATAAAAGAAAATGTAACACTACTTAAACAACAAAGAAATGGAACCCCTTTATGCCCTATTACAAATAACACAAATATTACTATGCCTAAATCATATCATAGGTAATCAAATAAATTGTGATATTCTAACTGCTCCAACCTAAATAGCAAATGAAATGAGATATGCTCCTGGTATATTGTAACCGAGCATAAACAAGTAGTATAAAAAGAGCACAATAGCATCATAGAACTGGCTCATGATAGCAATGTAATATAGTAGATAAGGACAAAATGAGAATCGTAAAGAAAGTAAAAGTACAAAAGCACACGTATACGATAAACTTACTATTCGAACTTATAAGGACTATAAGTTGCATAATTCAATCATAACGACAAAAACACTTTGCAATTGGACGTGGCGCCATTCTGAACCGCCTTCCAAGTCAACCCTCCACAAACAACTTTGACCTGAATCCTCCCACTTTTAATTCCACCAATATCAACCCTAATTCCACTCCTCACCTCCAAACTCATCACCAAACTCTTTGCCCTAAATTGCTCCCTCGCCTTCTTAGCCTCCTTCTCGCTCTTCATCTTCTCTCTCCCCTTCACGGAGAACTTCGCCACCGTCGTGTTCTTCGGCCCTTGCCCAAACCCCAGGACCCACCCCTCCCCCATTTCGAACTCGCCTTTAAGGCCCCCTCCCTTCAAAAACACGAAGATTTTCTCATACACGAACTTGATCTTCTTGTTAGGGTTGTTGAACTCGATTCTGACATCCGCCTTGGAATTCAATTCCACGGTGGATGAAACGTCGAGCTTCTCGACCGAGAGAGACTTGAGCTGCACGGTTGGGAGCTTCGGCTCGTAGAGGAGGAAGAGGAAGCCACCGAAGGAGACGAGGAAGAGGGTGATGAGGAGGGTGGAGATCAGGAGGCACAGACATAACCGGCTGCAGCAGCTCCGGCCGCCGCCGCGCGACGGCTTCTGGGGGTGGAAGTACGGCGGCGGGTGGTCGGGCTTCCGGAGCTGCGGCGGCGGAGGGAGGCCGGACTCTCTGAACGCCGGCGGCTTTTGCAGGGGCTTCATATCATTATCAAACATTTCTCACCATTTCATTGAAAACCCATTAATTTGTTTCCACCACTGAAGATCGGATAACGAATTAAGAGGGTTTATAGATTTAAGGTTATACCTTGGAAAACAAACAAGCACATGACAAAAAAGAGAAAGAAGAAGAAGACAGGATTTTGTTACAGGGATTGTTGTTTAGGAATTTGTCGAAAGAAACAGGGAAGAAGGAGAGGTTTGTGAATGGTAGAGAATTGAATTTGCGAAATTTACGCGGGGTTCTTATTCTGGTGACCAGGCCTTTCTAAATTAATAATATGGAGTCTCTGTTACAACAGAATATTTCCCATATGTATTTTAAATTAATTCCTTCCATGTTTAATGTTGATACTATTATTTTAGCACAAATATTAATAGAAAGTTAGATGAGTGGTTGGCATCGATTCATTCTTGTCAATTATTTTAATTTATTACTGTTAAAAATGATGGAATTACTTCAAACTTGTTTTTTGTAATGTGAACTGATGTAGCAAAGAATAAAATATGGTAATTTTGATACGTTGGTGTAGCATAATTAAGGTCATGTTCTCCAGAAATTATTTGCATTTTAATTCAGTTTAGTAGAAATTTGATATGAAGAAATTTAGCTTAAATTAATCATGTCATTACTATTTTTCAATACACTTGATTTTTATTTACTTCGATTCGTTTAAACAAGAATAAACTTACAGAACATGCTAAGTAATTAAAGTAGGATGAATTCTTATTTACTGCTACTAGGAACATTTTTATAAATTATAATTTATGACATTGATGCGACATATTCAAATGAAATTAGCCAAATAGGTCTTACTTTCCCTCCAACAAGATGGCAGGTCCATTTATTTACCATCCTCACCCCCAATGTTAAGAAATATAGTAGTGTTTTTTAAAAGAAAAATGTGTTTTTAACCCTATGTTTTGGTCGAAAGTGAAAGAATGACCTCGTAAAATCTGGAAGTGTAGAAATAGCCCCGAATTTCGTTGACCAAAATGTCAACGGTCAAATTGGCTTGAAATTGTGGAAATGACCATTTTACCCTTCTATGTGAAAAAAAATGGTAAAAGACAATTATACCCTCATTTCTTTCTTCATTTTACCATTTTCCCATCTTTTCGTCCGCCCCTCCACCTCATTTCTTCCTCCCCTCCACCCAATTTCTTCCTTTTTGCCAAGCCCGCCCAAACCCCTTCTTTCTTTTGGCAATTTGGGTAGCGCCCCGGTTGAGTGGATGAATCAGTGACGCGATTGAGATGGCACATGGGTGTTGAGGTGGTAGCTGTGTATTCGGCAATTGAGGTGGCACGCTGGATGATGATGTTGGAGTAGAATTGGCCGGATCTTCGTGTTCGTTCATTGTGGGGGCTAGGGTTGAGTGGTGGCAAGAAAGATGAGGTGTGAGGCCCAGATGTGTGGCGCTGGCTAGGGTTGGGGGTGGCAGGGGAGAGGAGGCGTGATGGCCTAGGGTTGAGTGGTGGCAGGGGAGATGAGGCGCGCGACGGATATGTGTGGGGTGGGTTTCTAGCGGGGAAGGGTTTCAGGCGGCGGCACGACGCTGGCGCCAGTGGTTGGTGGCGGCACGGAGGAAGAGCATGTGGGCTGGCCTTCCGGTGGCAGGGGAGAGGAGGTGCGGCGGAGCATGGGTTGAGGGTGGGGGCTAGGGTTTAGATGGGTGGCGAGAGAGAAGAGGTGTGGCGGAGCATGGGTTGAGGGGAAGGGCTAGGGTTCAGATGGGTGGCGAGGGAAAGGAGGCATGGCAGAGCGTGGGTTGAGGGGGGGCTAGGCTTCATATGGGGTGTGGGGTAGAGGAGACACGACGGAGCGTGAAGGGGAACAGTGTTGAGATGGTAGAAGGATCATAATCGTCAACTTAGTGGTTTGTCAACCATCCCAAACGAAGGTGTCTCCTCGCCCTTACCAAGCTTCACCGCACAACATCGACTTTCATTCGATTACGCATCGCCGCCAGCTCCAGGGTCATTTTCGATCGGGTCCGTCAATGTTGGCTATGTTTATTCGATATTCAGGTGTTCGATTCTAGTTTTATAGCTATGTTTGTTGTTGTGTTGTGCTTAATTGATGAATCAATGATGGTTTTTTGTTGTTTTTGGTGAATAATGGGTGGTCTAAGGGGCTAAGCAGCTGGATCCGGCAGTGGGTGGGTTTGGGTGGCGGTGGTTCTGGGTAGACGGCGGTGGCGACGCTGGTGGTGTGGTGGCGGTGGAGCTGTGACAGCAAGTTTGAAGATGACGAATAAGATCTTTAGGGTGGTATTTTTTTCATTCAATTTTTGTATTAACAATATGGGTATTTTTATCTTTTCACAAATGGTCAATGCCTGAATCTGTTTGGTCAATGCCAGAATAGTGCAATTTGAGTATAATTGAACTATTTTACAAACATTTAGGGTTAGTTTTGCACTTTCAGATTTTACAAAGTCATTCCTGAACATCCTCGGTCTTATAAGGTCATTTTTGCATTTTTCCAATTTTTTAGAAAAGTGTTTTTATAACCTTACCCACTTCACATAAGTGGCAGCATAACCTTTCGGTGTTTGAAAGTGCCAATATAATCAATGAAAGTTCCAATATAACCTTCTCCGGAAACGTGTAGCTGGAATTTTCTAAAAATACATTTTTGCCATTCTGGAAAAAAAATACTAAAAAAGAAAATTGATTTGATTACCCTTAGAGTCATTAATACCCCCAATATTGTCACCGAACTTCTGTCGGACCACTGTTGCATCGCCATCGTAACAAGTATGGTTATATTATCACATTATAAAATCTTATAGGGTTATATCATAACATTCCTAAAATTTATAAGGTTATATCAACATATTTTCAAAAAGTATAGGGTTACATTAGCACACACTATAGAATATATGGGTTTTGATGATGTTTTGTTTATTTTGTTGTGTTTAGTCTGGATTTATGGTGGGGTAACCTTTGGTGTTGTGTGTGGTTGTTATTTTGTTGTGTTCTTCGACCTAGGATTTTTAATGTTGATGAATTTTGAAATGAGGCTACGATATATGATAATGGTGTTTAATATGAATGACAGTTTTATGATGGCAAATTTTATGGTGTATAAGATGTTGTTATAACGTGATAATGGTGTATATGATAATGTGATCGCCCTCTAAGGCCAGTCAATTAACGCACACTTAACTTTTATAATATGTACTAATATAACCTTAAATTTATTACGAATGTGGTGATATAACCCTATGAGTTTTAGGAATGTGTTGATATAACCCCATCAGTTTTCATAATGTGTGGATATAACCCTACCTATTACGACGACGGTGCAGTGGAGGTCCGGCTGCAGTCCTGTGCCGGTCTGATGAACTATAAAGGTAAATTTGTCAAACTCAAATTCAGATTTTAACACTAAGAGCATTTTGAACATTTTACATACAGTAAACACCGGAAATGGGGTCTGAGAATTATATTGACAATTACATTAACTAGTTAGGGTTATTTTTGCATTAAAAATTATCTGAGAGTTATATTGGTATTTAATCCAGTAGGTTTTTTAAAAAAAAAAACTCAATATAATATTGTTACCATTTGTCAAATGCCTCAACTACCATACTTTATCTGTTTCACACTAAACTAATAATTACTTTTATAATCTAAAAAGTACATGTTTAAGTAAATAGAGTTAAGAAGGAAAAGAAAATAGAATATATGAAACAAATTACATAAATATTGCAAAAAAAATCGTGTATCAATAAAAAAGAACTAATCAAGAAAAGTACCACTAATTTTTGGAAAAAAAACTATAATAAAACTATTGAAATTGGCTCAACTTAACTCTAAAAAGTTAATTATGTCAATTTTGTTGGAATGGAGATAATATATTTATATCATATGTGATGTTGTTTCTTTGTCCTGGTATGTATTTTCCATATGTTAATTTTCAATGTGTCATTATTATATTCAAGTAATTAACAATTAAACATAGTAATTGGAGAGAAAAGGTTTCATTTTAGATTGACATATGGTTAGATTAATTTAAAAAATTGTTTTAATAATTTTTATTGTCAAATTACTATTATTTATAAATTACATTATATTTTAAAATATTTTCAAAATTATAGGAAACTCATAAAATATACATTAAATAAGCATTAAATCACCCTCATTTTTTCTTTAAAATGTTTATTTATAATTTGGTTGTTTATATGTAATATTTTTTCTTTAAAAAATATTACATATAAACAACCAAATTATATATAAACATCATATCCTACGAGACTAGGACTAAACTAGCAGATACCACCATTGAATATATTGAAGTCCAGTGGAGCCTGAAATTTCATCCACTTGAATAGTTAGGGACGCCCTCCTGAGAACACTCAAACGTTGCACCACCAACGGATATGGAACCACCACCTTTTGCAGGTTGGGAAACCATAACGAGACCACCGACACTATCATATAACGCTGGGTAATCCCTATAAAAAATTGTTCTAACATTCAAAATTCTTGATAAGGGTATGATTTGAATCATAGACCTCTCTGCTATAGAGTGTGTAGATTACCATTGAACAAATGCCCAATTCACTATTAAATTACTCTCATTATTTACATCTATTATAAATTGATCGTGTCTAACCGTTAGTCGGTCTAAAACAATACTTTTGAATTGGAAGAACATGAAAAAAAATTATGACAAGTTGGAGTTGGTCAATTTCAGCTATTGTAATGATGATGCAGTACCTTTGAAGGATATTTTTTAAAGGGCTTGTCCTCCTTGAGCTCGAGGCTTTTGTTAGCCCAAATTTTCAAAGCCCAGGCAGCCCACCACCAACTCAGTTTCAAAAGCTTCTTCCGCCCTCTTCAATGGCGAACCAATTTCACGAGGGTGGAAAACTCGAAAACAAAATCGAAGGTTCGACCTCGATTCTCAAAGGCGAATTTCTGAAATGGTTCAGATAGAGTTTGTGAACCCTGAAGGCCTTCGCTTAGATGGCCGCCGTCCACTGGAGGTATTCATTTACCTTTAGCGTTTCTGCATTTCAAACATTGAAATCGATTCTTCATTAATTTTGATTTCGAATTTGTTGATTTTTTGTTCTTCTGCGTAACTATGTCAGATGAGACAGCTCCGGGCAGATATAGGGGTCGTTTCCAGAGCTGACGGGTACTCCAAATTTACATTTCTCTATTCTGATTTGAAGGGTTCAGTGTTTAATTCTTAGTGAAGAATGCATGTTTAGGAGATTTGATAGCTTAAGGAAAATGGGTTTTGGCTGAAGTGTGTTGTGAATTTGCAGTTCTGCTGTTTTTGAGATGGGCAATACTAAGGTGATTGCTGCTGTTTATGGTCCTAGAGAGGTAATTAATGAACACTTTTTCTGTTAATTTTGTTAGTTTTTAGGATTTACGATTGAAATATTTGTTGATTTAGATGATATTTACAGAATTTACAGGTTATATCTGTCTATAGGTTTAGTAATGCTTGTAACTAATGACCCGGTTTGTGTAAGTGGTTTCTTAACAATATGGTATGGCCATTTTGTATGATCCCCTTTTCTGTTATTTTGGTGTAGGTCTCTTAATTACAGTAGTTTTTAGGATTTACGACGGATATATTGTTGACAGAACATGACGGATATGGTGCTTTCATTATTCTTAGTGATATCCTGTGGCCTTTGTGTATGTTTTGGTTTTGTTAGAGATGGAATTTTTCTGCGTTGTTTGATTGTGCTGTCGTTTCTTCAGGTGCAGCATAAAAGCCAACAGATAAATGACAAGGCAGTGGTAAACGTTTTACATGATATAATCTTGGATTCTGGTGTTTGTTTATTTACATTCTTTTTACCGCAACTGTTCTCTTTGTTTTATAAACTGGTGGTGGCATCCAATCAGGTTCGATGTGAGTATAGCATGGCTAATTTCAGCACGGGTGATCGTACGAGGAAACCAAAAGGTGATAGGTAAATATGCTTTGTCTCTGAAGAATTTGTCCAAACCACTCGGTGTTTTACCTTTTCTACCTTCATATGCTCGGTTTGTTATAATGTCGATATGTGTAACACCTCACGTTTGAGGCTTTGACATGGCAATATGTGATTTTTGGAGAATAGATGTGGTCTCTTATAATTGGTTTGGGAAGGAGGGAATGAAAAAAGAAAGTGAAATTTATACTCACTACCCAACTTTTTTTCCCAATCTTATGAATATTGATTGATAATCGACTGTTCTGGTTCTTGTTCTTTCCGTGGAATGTAGGAGGTCCACTGAGATTTCACTGGTTATTCGCCAAACTATGGAAGCTGCCATATTGACCCATCTCATGCCTCGTTCTCAGGTTCGTAGGATTTTCGAACACAGATTCAAATTGAATCAATATCAGTGATTGTTTTCCCCCCTCATACACGTGAGCTTATTTGCAGATAGATATATTTGTCCAAGTTCTCCAAGCTGACGGAGGTAAGCTGAATCCATTTTTGACAATCATTTTGGTTCATTTTTGACAATCAGACATGTTTAGTTCTTTGATATACTTCAGGAACAAGGTCCGCTTGCATAAATGCTGCAACTTTGGCACTTGCGGATGCTGGTATTCCAATGCGCGATCTTGTCACTTCATGCAGTGCCGGATACCTTAATAGCTCTCCTCTTCTTGGTAATCACGAATAACATAGGATTCTCTATGTTTTTGAACTAGTTCCGTGTAATGAATTATGTCACGCATCCTAGTTTACTGTAATTTTCCTTAAATGGACAGATCTCAACTATATTGAAGATAGCGCTGGAGGCCCTGATGTTACAGTGGGAATTCTCCCGAAGCTGGATAAAGTGACCCTTCTTCAGGTCCATTCCCGTTCTTTTAGAATACTTATATCCGCATTTTCCTTCATTTCCGTGCTTTGTTTCCTATATGAACTTTGCTTCTCGCATATTATTCTACGTAGATGGATGCTAAGTTGCCAATGGATACGTTTGAAACCGTGATGGGAGTGGCTGTAGAAGGCTGCAAAGCTGTGGCTAGCTACATTCGTGAAGTAATCGAACCGTCCTTTTACTCTTTTTGCTTACTTTCTTGCTTTGTTTAGACTTTGAGCTGAAGTTTCTCATTCTGTTTTTCCAGTTATTACTTGAAAACACAAAGCGATTGGAGTGCCGGAGGGGTGTATAGTTTCAGAAAGAGCGGGATTCGGCCTTAAGTGATTTTTAAGGTTGTATAGCACCATCTAGGCAATTGTGTTTCTACTTTCATTTCATCACTAGGGTTTCTCTGTTCTCGATTGCATACAATGACCAGATATGATTCATATAGCAAATCAGAACGTATTAGTGTCTCGATCAAGTGAGAGACCGGTCGTTATAGCTGATATCAGATAGTGAGATCTGTTGGTTTTATGTTTAGGGCTTCTTTTGCAGCAGTTTAACAATACTCTGATGAACCTAAATGTACCAATTCTTTCTTTAGAAAAGCATTATTTGATTACCTATGGCTCAAAAACATAGATTGAAAACAAAATAAGGCATTATGTTTTTCAAAAAGTAATATAAAACTGACGTTGTGATAGAATTTTATGGCATCCAACCATTTATAATTATTACCGATCAAATAGGTACCAAGCATTTTCATTTTACATTAATGTAGAAGAAACCAACCAAAATAAAGCAATAAAAAATGCCTAGTTTATTTGCAAGATAAAAGCCCTTTTCATCTCTTCTGAAAATGCGAGAGAAAATAGCAAACACCGGCATTATTTCTACAGCCATAAACACATCATTGCCCAACCAAAAGCTCAACTACAACAACTTAAACTCAATAAATATTATTCGAACTACAACTCGATTTCCCAGGAACTCCACATTCTCTTCCTAAAGCCTATACATGGGTTCAAGAACATCACTGCAAAAGCTCGAAGGCACAACCGCGAGCTCCATAAA
>JAULKM010000008.1:20854234-20869665 GCA_032355605.1 Rubia tinctorum
TAAGTTCGCTTTCTTTCGTGATCAAGAACTGCAATGCACTTGGGAGAACTAAGATAAACGCGATCCACCTGTAAGAAGTTCAGTTTTCAGAGGGATTTCATCATTTCAAGATAGCTATAAAAGTTTGATTTCCAGATATGATTCTTACCTCGGATTCAAATGTTAATGCATCGCCCTGCTCAGTGAAGCGTTCCTTCTTCAAGAGATTATCGAAATAGTCCAGAGTTTCAATCCCCTCAACCCGTATTTCACTGTTAGCAATGTCCAAGGGAGACTTCAGACAAGAAGTTAACAAATCAAAGCAAACGGTTAGTTAAGAGAGCAGATTTGCACACCTTATGTCAGAGACTGAAAAATATGTCTGGTAGCCGAATGAGAAGGTGAATGGCTTGCCATCGATGTTTCTTATCCGTGATATCAAGGATAAGTTCCCATCAGAGGCAAGAGAGACCCGGAGACGGAACTCAAAGCTGCCACAAGAAATTAAATCCTTATGAGCCAAGAAACACTTTATGCTCCGTGCGAATAACACAAAAACCTTACCTGTGAGGCCAGCACTTAAGATCATCTTCAGACTGTTTGAGTAGTAAGTCAACGAATGATTTCCCACGAGAAGCACTTGGGGGAAGAGGTGGCGGGTTGTCGTCAATGCTCCAAAGTTTGTTCTTTGCAAATCCATTTTGCTCGGGTAAACCACAGTTTCCAAACTGCAAAACCATACAAGTGAGCATAACTATTTGTTCAAAACGATGAACAAGATCCATCAGATGCAGCATAACTAATGTGGGATACCTGAGGGAAACAAATGGGAATTCCTCCGCGCATTCCTTTTGGAGGCTTGAGTATCGCCTGCAAATCATGTCAAGGAAAACTGAGTGTGAAGAAGCTCTTTTTTTTTAATATGAGAGAATTTATTGTCTGTCTAAAATTATTTGCTCATTTCAGAGTGTTTTCACTAGATGGACCACAAAATGTGAAATGATATAAAGGTAAATGACTATACAACAATGTAATCTATGCAGAAACCAGAAACAGAAAGATCATAGATATCAAATCACTATTCAAGAGAGTATGAAGGTAAATGACTATAAAACAATGTAATCTATGTCGCAACCTGAATAAGCAAGAACGTAAATTGCCTACCATATATTCAAGCGATAGACTACTAAAACATACGATGGATGAGTTCTCCATCCCCATACAGAAAAATTTCAATTTCCATGCGTGTTTGATCAATTCAAGAAAGCATATGTGTTCTCAAAAGCCGATTTTAAGTACGTCAAATTCATACATAGATGAACAGCAAAATAAAATTTTACAAAGGTTCCATTAGCACACACCTTGTTACTGGTGAACAACAGCTCTTCACCTCGATCATTTCGCCAGGAAGTAACCTGTCCTCCGTGCAAGCTAACCTGCATCATCACACAAACAACAATCAAACAACAAATCGCTACATAAGCCAAATAGAGTGAATCACTCAAATGACAATTCAAAGAGTTCGATCAAATGAGGAATCAATGAGATGAACTGACTCTGGCAGAGGCGCCCTGAGGGTTCCGAAGCACTATCTGATCGATCCCATTTCGATCCTTAGTCATTTCAATTGCAGCCTTGTGATCCCAAACAGTAGCATGGCCCATTTTTATCAAGGACTAAAAGTAAAACTCAATCAATGTGCTCTTCCTATGAGAAAGAAACTACCCTTTATAAGGGCAGCTCTCAAGACCCCTAAATTAACCGTATGCAGAAAGCCAGAGAAACCTGAGCAAACAGACAGTATATTAAGGTAGACAACTGTCACTAGGATAACACAACAGTCCAACTTCAAGCCACATGAATCCCCTTTCCAGTAAGCGGAAAACAGCGGAAAACACAATCTATGTGCTCATAAAGAATCGAGATTCGAAAAATGGCAATTGGATTACAGCCTACAGGAAATCCCAACTCCAAATCACATAAATCTCCTTCCTAGTAAACAATCTACCCTTCTTAGTGAAAGCACGAAAATCCAGGCAACCGGACAGATGTCAAATGGATCACAGTCCAAACCACAGGACTAGTACTCAATCTATGTGCTATTCTTCTTATCAAGAAAAACTACCCTCTATAGCCTTATAGCCTATACCCTCAAGGCTCCAAATCAAACTTGCCCGATAATCGCGAAAAAACCCGAATCACAGACAGGATTAGTAAACACAAATGCCAAATGGATTATATAATTTTCACCCTACATTAATCTCCCTACCAAGAAAACAACCTCAAACCCGTGAACCAAATAAAAGTTTCACCCCACAGATCCAAAAACAACCTCAACAAGAGAGCATTAATAGCTACTGCAAGAAAAACCTACCAAGAAACACAAGAATCCCTCTCTTTCAAAACAATGCCACATGTAGGAACTAACCAGTAACTAAGCAATGCTTCAACTTTTCACCTAGATTCACTCCAACGCATTCCCCCAGCAAAATTGTCACATTTGCAAGTAATCAAGCAGAAAGAAAGGGACAACAAAAACACATGAAAATAAAAATGCGAGTTTTATTCAATTGGAATCTTTCAGCTCACTCAGTCTATAAACAAAGATAAGGGGAGAATCCCAGAACCGAGAAATCAAGAAATTGCTCGAAATTCATGAGCCCAGATGAGATAAACAGTCAAATGTTGTATAAATACACAAGTTGAAGTCAGTAATAGGCTAATAGCGGTAAAAATCGAGTGTTGGAACAATGCATGGCGCAAAAATGGGGGAAATAATAATTTCTACCCGCTTTCTAAACATTATCAAGACGTATTTTCTAACAGCAAACCTCTTTCCTGTTCTTTTCTTTTCTTTTTGGTAATATCGAACATTATTCTACTTGCTCATCCTCGAATTAGTTTTCTAAGTTCATATTATCCACAGATGCAAAATTAAATACTCCCTCGGTTTTCTAATATTGACTCACTTTCTTTTTTGAGATGCTTTTTTAATATTGACTCATTTTTCTCTTTGACAAATTCTAGGTTGTTTTCATCCACTCACTTTAATTTTTACTCATTCAATGCATTTTCAACCGCTAATTCTACCTTCTTAAATTCAAGTGACAAAAGTAAGTGCCCCAATGTTAGTGGGTAAAGTCTTGGCAAAAATCGTATTTCCATAGGTTTATGGAAAGACGAAGTTTAATTCGAATAATAAAAGGTAAAAAAATTTAGTTGCAATATTACAAATTTATTATTCAACATGTAGTAGTTATAAAATTTATAACCCGATTCATGCAACCCAAATTTTTTATCTTCATTTCTTCTAATTTGCACTTTAAACCTTAATTTTTCCATGGCATTTGGAAAGATCATTTTTTCAAAAGACGGACTCATGTTAGTGAAGGGGAGGGAGTAGCAATAATACTAGAAAATGAGGGATTAAAGAATGTAACTGCAGTTTATTAAGTGAACGATTTAACCGTAATAATGCATTAAATTGTTGTTTAGATGGGTTTTTAACATTTTTTTTAAAATGATGTTTTAAAAATTTATTTACAGTGATTAAATTCCATTTATGTTTTTGGGTAATACTATTTTATTTTGTGTTGAATTATCAAAAAAAACATCACATCCCATTTGTGTTTAAAAAAATTGAGGGGAACATTACTTAAAATCAAATATATTACATACACTATCGGAATTTAATGAAATTCAGTAATAAACTATCGTATCATTGATGAAATCGGATGACACTTTCAAAAACTACATGTGATCTAGAAAATTAAATTTAAAAAAACATTAATAAAATTATGACTTAAACCCTGAATTACCCACTAAATCAAAGTACAAGTGTCCAACTACTTTCTTCCTGTCCTAGAAATAGTCCCGAACTGCTAGCTAATTTAAATGATGATAGAACAATAAGTACTACTCTCTCGGTCCCACTAGTTTTGGCCTATTTTTTTGTCAATTTTCTCAGACCATGTTTGATCTTAAATTTTAATTACTATATGGACTCTAATATCATCATGTGAGATATTGTTAGACTCCTATGTTTACGTAGTTTCATAATATCAAATTTTAATGTACCATTAATATCCAAAATTAACGTTATTGATAGTCAAACATAGTCTAAAAAAATTGACCAAAATATAGACAAAAACTGATGTGAAAAATCAAATTATTTTTTAAAAAGAGTATTATGTTCAATAGCTCGATACATAATTGCTGTGCATGTGGAGTGTGATCTAAACGCCTATCAAGCATTAAATCATCAGATATGTTCATGCAATCAAATTATAATTGATTCATTATTCGGGACTGGAAAGTGGAAATATATGTAGCACTACACGAACTCATTCCTCTCACTCTAAAATGCTTATTTACCTTTTGAGACTCAAGTTTTATAAACTTTGATCTTAAATATAAATTAATGTATGAATAATAAAATAACATGTGAGATATTGTTAGATTTGTCATAACATCTATTTTTTAAATATCAATTTTTTCTGAGATATTATTATAAGTTACTAGAAATATTTACGATTAAATAAGCTCATTAAAGATCGTTAAAAATTATATAAACAATTTAAAGTGAGCCCGTGAGAGTATATTTTTTCAGACCGATGCGGATAAAATTGTACTACATCAAGAACAGCATTAATGCATGGCAGAGCCATCCTAGAGCTAACATGCGTTGAAGACTTAAGGTCCACTTCATTACCAAGAAAAAAAAAAGGGTTAAATGATTTTATAACCCTATTTTTATGTTGAAAGTGTGAATATAACTCTGTAAAATTAGAAAGTATCAAATTAACTCTAACTTTATGATGAATTGTGCGAATATAATCTTTCGGCCACATTCCGACATTGACTCACCTATTTGACATTTGACCTGACCAGAAAAGACAAATTTGCCCTCCAACATTTCAGCTTAATCCCCCCCCCCTTATCCCTCCTATTGCCGCCAGCAATCACCTCCCCCCGCCAACCACCACCACCCGCCAAACCCTCAATGACGCTTCTCCTTCTGAATCTCCCCTGCCGCTCCACCAAGCCTCTCCGTCCAGTTGGCGTAACCCTTCCAACACACCTCAAGAAAAACCCGACCCGTATGATGGAGAGTCGGAAAACTAGCACCGGAATCTTACCTTCCTCCACCAGCGTCGCCTGGGTCTTCGACCCCAAATCTACCATCAGCTACGCCGCGACAGTATAGTGCCGGCGAAAGCGATAGTTTCTGCAGTTGTAATGCCGCGACTTCGTGCTCCTACAGTCGCGCGTTCTCTGTTAGCTACACCGCCAGGAGGCGGAGCTCCAGAGCCGCCCAGGCCTCCGACTCGGAATACGCCATCAGCTACAATCCACCTCCACCTTATTCTTCGCAAGGAGGCGGAACTCCAAAGTCCAAAGCCGCCTGCTTCTGAGCTCGGTTGACAGAGATCTAAGGCCAGGCAAGAAGAAGGGTGTGTTGGGCCATTCCGTCATTTTCTTTTTAATTCTTTTTTTCAATCTATGGGCAATATGATCATTTCATTATATTCTGGTCAAAATTTCAATTGACAATCGAAGTCAATGATGTCTTGTGCACCTTAAGGTTAGATTGGCCTATACTTCACAAAGTTAGTGTTATTTCGGCACTTTCTGGTTTTTCAAGGTTATATAAACACTTTCTGCCTAGAGTCAGAGTTATTTTGGCACTTTACTCAAAAAATTGTAGTATACTCTTTTTGTTTTCTTAACTTTTGCACATTTTTTTTATTTTTGTATGCTTTTATAATATTGTCACATTTTATTTTACAGTAAAAAATAAATATTCTCAATCATTCATTAAATTTTTTTATTCAATTCACTCAATTTTCTCCGCACATTTCAACTTGCAAAGGAATAACACATAAATTTATGATGACAAACATAGTGAAACCAAATGAGTACTGTTTTATTTTCCTACCATTCTACCCATATCTCGAATGTTAAAGCTCTTAACTAATTCTACTCTAATTATCTAACACTATCATTCTCTAACTATAACCCCTTTTAAAGAATATTTGCCAAAAAATTACTTTAGTTATATACAATAACAATATATAAAGTTTTAAATATTTAAAAATTAAACATTATCGAAAAATAGAAAAACACCTCATAAAAAGATATTATTTACAGGGGCGGGGCATGAAGTATATATGGTGGGGCTGGAAGAATTTTTCTTCATACTTTTACAATTGTGATTTATATTTTCATTGAAGCACGTCAAACGTCTATTATTTATATATTATTTAAAATCTATGATCAAACGTGCTTTAACGAAAATGGAGAAGAAATAATGTTAATCTAAGACAATCATAGAGTGCATTATTACATATTTCATATTTCACATTTCACATTTCATTAGTTAATGAAACTTGGCGTGAGTTTAAGAAAACGGGGAGCAACTGTCACTATCTTTTACAACTAATATGAATTTATAAACATTATGAAGACGATAAACATAAATTAATGTAGGCACCGATTGATTGTTGACAAATGATTCATGTAAGACTGGTTTTTCTTGGTCGTTGTTGGTGAAAATTCACGTTTTGGTTGCGTATCAAACTGCTTTTCTTTTAAGTCAATAATTTCACACGCGTGAGCATTTAAGGCTAAACTGTTAATTTCCAATGCTATTGCTGCCCACTTGTTTTTAACAATTTTATTATCTGTCCTTTGATTTACTACACTACACCCTGTCAACCACTGATTTTTTTAGAGTATCTCCCATGGTTTGCTCTATTTTTCAACTATTACAACAGTTTTTTACAGTTGCTATTAGGGATGTCAATAGGGCGGGACAGGTACGGATTATGATACCTTCATATCTATACCCATCTAATTTTTTTACACACATACCCGCTCCATCACCCATGACGAGCACAATATTAAAATTCATCCCCGCCCTATCGGGGATTATCTAAAATTCATCCCCGCCTCATCACCCACTTATGTCTTCATATCCATTTCAAATCAATTTTACTCACCCCATTTATATATCCAAAAATACCTAAATTTTACTTTAAAATTACTAATTTTAATATTAAAAGTTTAATAATATTTACTTGAAAATATTATAAGTAAACACATGTGCACTATGGATAAATAATAGTATATTATATAATAAATTAGTGTATACATAGCGGGTATAGTGGGCAGGGCAAGGCGAGGAGTGAGGCGGGTATGAACTAATATATATGCCCGACTCACTACTCATGACGGATATCAATTTTCATATCCATACCCGCCCTACCCCCACGAAAACTACATCCATACCTGCCCAATTGGGGCGGATGCGGGGCAGATCTCCATCAAAACTCGACCCACTACCATCCCTAGTTGTTACAGTGTATTTATTCCAATGTTTACTCTATATTTTCCTTGACAACGAGTATTTCTTTATATGGTTTATAATATTTAATTTTAGTAATCTCTTAATCTTTTATTAATATGGTAAAACTGTCCCAATTACATATTTATCTTGAATTTTTTATTTTATTTAATCATAAAAGAATTAAATTATAATAATGTGTGGCTTTCTAAATTATTTTATGACTATAATTTTTATAAATTTGAATTTTATATTAATAATGTCAATAAAAGAAATTAAACTTAGAGTTTGAGTAATATATGTTCTAATTATAATATTAATACATAAATTTAATTAATATAAGGGAATTGAGAAATTACCGACTAACAGTTAGATCATTTATGAAAAATCTCATTTCAATTAATTTAAGGGTCAAATTTTAATCATTTATACACTGTGATACATATTTAATTTTTGAAAAAGATATAAAAAACTCGTTAAAAAATGAAATCACCTTATTTGTTACATTAATTATAAAATGACTTTGTCAGACGGTTAATCGATCTAAAATAAGATTTTGTGAAGTGAATTATAAATTTTAATACTCCCTCTGTCTCAAGTTAAGCTACAATTAAACTATTCATTTAGTTCAAATTGACTAATTTAAACTATAAAATCCTATTGATATATAAGTAAGAATACTATTATGTGTCATAATTTTAGATTCTTTTTAATGTGTATTTTCATAATATTAATTTTTTATAATTTTTTATTTGTACATAATTAAAGATATTAATGGTCAAACATTTTTTGAGTCAACTGTCAAAATTCAAAGTGTGCAGTTTAACCTAGAACGGATAGAGTATTACTTTTCAGCAAATAATTTATAAATATTTATAATACATAATTAGTTATTAATAATGGATAGAGAAAATAAAGTGAAGTAAATAATGAAGAAAAAACAAAGAATGAAAATACGGAGTAAAAGGAAAAGGAAGAGAATAAATGCCATACCGTTTCAACAGTGTACTCTATATTTAGAGTTATACCGTAGACCGTAGATGCGCTACTCCTTAAACAGTAAAGTATCGTAAGGACATACTATTCAATGTTAGAAACTGCTATCAGTTTCTTACCAATAAATATATTATTTTTTTCATTCTCTCTTTTTCACCTAACTTTAACAAACCACTTAAGAAATCACTCACTTTCTCCTCCGCAATGGTAAGAAACTATTTTATACTATTCATAAACCCCATTTGATTTTATCTATTCTACTCATTAATTTTATCATTAAGATTTAATTTAATTAAATATGTCCACTCAAAATAAGTTTAATAAAAATTTTAAAAATATATTTTTATTTTTAAAATTGAATTTCGTTTTTTCATAAATTATTTAATATTTTGTAAATAAATATTTTTTCCAAATTTTTTAAACAAAATTACGGAATTTTAAAATACTTTTATTGTTTAAAAATAAATTGTACAGATTTTAAAAAACTTATTTTTTACAAAATAAAAAAATAAGTTTAAATTGAGTGGGACACGTGGGCCACTAAATGGCTGACACGTGTCTCACTCATGGGTCAAAGATGATGGGCGGAAGGAGCTTGGCCAGGCCATGTGACCGTGTCAGGGAACCGGCACACAAGAAACTAGAGACCGATTTTTTTAACTAAAAACCGATCTAGAAAACTATCATTGTGGATGTTTTCAGTTTCTGGAGCGGTTTTTTAAAATTAAAAAATCATCACTGCATATGCTCTAATAATTGGGTGAAAAAAATTGTCTTCATCCTCCGTGGCACGCTTCTTTTGCGTCCACCGGAGATGGCCCAAGTCCAGACACCCTACATTCTATTTATGAATTAGATAATCCATGTGGCGATCCATGGATTTATTAACATAAATGATTAATCTAATATAATTTATAATTTTAATAATTAATAAAATTTTATGATATTTACATGAGAATGGTGTACTGTGGAGTTTTAGAATAAATTTATATATTTATTAATATTATAACATATATTTTTATAAAAAATAACACAATATTTTTTATATTTAATAATTAATTATTTATGTTTAAACAAAAATAATATAAAATAATTTTATATAAAATAATATTAACATTTGCGTAGAATATGAAATAAATAAAAATTTAAAATTATGTTAATTAATTGAAATTTTAGTGTATAATATAAGTATTACAACACATAACTAATATAAATGAATAAATAGTCAAAATATTTTTTTAACAATTCATTCAAAAAGGATAAATAGTTGTTAGTGAAAGCAACTACTCAATGCTAAAAAGAAGTTGATATGAAAATAATAATGATTCAAATATTTTATTAGAAATAAATCAACTCTCAAATTCAAAAATGTTGATGAAACTTTGTTAGAAATAAAATCTACTTTAAAATCAGAATAATATTTGAAATAATAATTTTCAAAAAATATAATAATTAAAATCTATAAAAAAAATCTATATTATTATATGGTAATCACTTGAATTCTTATTATCATCTTATTAAACATAAAAATAATTAATTTTGTATAAATAATTAAAAGTCAAGATAATACCTTTGACTTAAAAGTTTCTTTTAGAAATCTCTTATTCACTTTTAACTAAAATAATTTTATTTTCTATTCAAAATGTTATTGACATTTATATAAAATTACTCTTCAATTGTTGTAAAAGGAGAAATTTAATATAATTATCTTTAGTTTTAATTATAGAATAAGTATTTTATTCAATTATATAAATAGATAGCAGTAAAGAAGAAAAAATGTATTCAAATAAAATGAATATTTTTAAATTTTGCAAATATTTAAATAGTAAATTTGGCCAGACACTAATAGCAATAATTTTAGAGGAATTCACAAAGATGTTCCTCACATACATGCATATTGCATATGATATACTCCCAGACGAAAGAACGAAATGGAACAGCCAAACAAACACTCACTAAAGAATAAGTCATAATATTAAAACTAGAAAAATATTAAGGGATCTATGGAAAGGTAGAAAGTGGGGAATTATAAATATTAAAAATTAATTTCTTGAAGTATTGAAATATTGGAAGAGCATTGATGACATCTGCATTAAAAATAGGGGAATTGACTTTAAATGATATTACATTTTCAATTAATTTTTGAACTTGATGTCAAATTATATGTCACCTCCTTTAATATATACTATACCTGTTACATTTTTATTTTAGAGTAAAGTGCTAAAACGACCATGACTTTAGTCTGAAAGTGCCAATATAATTTTGCAATCTCATAAAGTGCCAAAATAACCCTTGACTCCATTGACTTTTTAGTCGACTATTTTATGGTCGGATTTTGTTGAAAAGACCATTGTGACCCTATCAAAAAAGAAAAAAAATCAAATTATTTCTTCTTCCCTCTGCTTTCATCTTTCTTTCTGGCAGCGAGGGTTTTCTCTCCCCCGTCTTTCTTCCCCTGTTTTCTTTCCCATATTTCTTCCCCTCATTGCCTAACACAGTGCCACCATCACCTCTCCTCCCGCTTCCACCCGCCCCCACCACCTCTCGTACCCTTCTTCTCCCCCGCCACCATCACTCCGACTTCACATTTTTTTATCTGTAGTTTTGTTGGCCAAGTCAAGTCAAAGAATTTCGAGAGTTTCAATCGCACGTCCTTTGGATCTGAGATATCACACTAGACATGTTCGATTGGGTTTAGGGTTTATGGTTGGCTGGTGGTGGACGACGGTGGATGTATTCAATTGCCTGGATTGGGTTTAGGATTTAGAGTTCACTAGTGTATGAAGAGCCTATTAAAGGCGGTTCTATCGGTAGTTTAAAGGCACTTTTAAAGTGCCTTTAATGGTTCTTCCTTTGATCATTCCAAAAAAATTGGTTCAAATAACCGCCTTGAATAGGACCAGAAATTGTTTCCGAGATCGGAAACTGATGTCAGCAGCGAGGAAAATTGATGTCGGCATCGAGGAAAACCCAGAACAACGACAATCATAACGATGACAAAAAGAACAACAACAACGCGCTACTTCCTTTGGCGTCGGTGTGTCGGTCATTCCATCTCCAACGAAAGCCTTTGGCGGTGTTACGGCGGAAGCAATCTCCAACGAGCTTTCACGAAGAATGGCAGATGTGAACTGTGAACTCAATCGATCTCCAGCGAGCCTTTGGTGGTGTCGATCGATCTCCATGGCGAATAGGTTCACGGCGAACAACTTCACTATTTCCTTTCCTTTTTCATCACGGCTTCACGGCGGAGCGGCTGGTTGTGCATCGAGCGTTGGAACCTGGAGGCGGAGGCGAGGCTGGCAGAGGCAGCGGCGAGAACCCTAGGCGAGAGAAGGGTTGGCGTGGGCGGTAGAGCTTAAGCGGTGAGAGTTGATGAAGGTGAGTGGAGGGTGGCGTGAGGCGTGGGCTTAGCTGTGGAGAAAGGGTGAGGCTGTGGAGAAAAGGTGAGGCGGCGGAGGGGTGGAGGCGCTGGTGGTGGGGTGTGGAAAAGGGAGACGACCGATAGGGATTCAAATTAAGGAGAGAGGAATGAAAATAGAGAGGAATGGTTTGGGATAAGAAATGGCTAAGTATGAGTTTCATCCCATTAAAGGTGGTTCCGCCTTTAGAACTGCCTTTAAAATGAAAAGGTGACCTTGGAAACAATTTTCAAACTCGGAAATGCTATTTCCAAACTCGGAAAGGCTTATGGACTTCAATTAAAGACATATCTAAAGGTGGAATCGCCTTTAATCGATTGTCATTAAAGGCGGCACCGCTTTTAATCAATTTATAATCGTCTTTAAAGGGATTTAGAACATGGAAATGCTTCTGGACCTAATTAAAGGCGGTTCCAATGGAACCTCCTTCCTATGTTCCCTTTAATAGAGTTTTCTCCACTAGTGGTTGGCTGGTGGTGGCCGACACTGGATGTATTTGATTGGGGCCGCGGTGGCAGGTCTGGTGGAAGACGACAGATGCGATGCTAGGGTTCACTGGGCTGACGGCGGGTATGGCTTTTATGATGAAAATGACGACGGTGAGCGGTGGTGGCCAACGGCAGAGACGAGGCAGTTGAGGGGAGAGGGTGGCGATCGCTAGGGTTTCTGACGCGACGGGGAACGGTGGTGGCCAACGGCAGAGACGAGACAGGTGAGGGGAGAGGGTGGCAGAGCAGGGCGGTGGCGACGGAGCACGTGGTGTTAGAGGCGGAGTTTTGAAGAAGAAATGAAGAAATATTTTTGTCATAAGGATATTTTTTCCATTTCATTTCCTAGTGTTGTTTGAATTCATTTATTCAATATCAAAATTAGGTTGTTTGGCTATATGGGCACACGTTTTTTGAAAGTTAGGGTTAAGTTGACACAAATAACAATTTGTTTGGGTTGAATTGACACTTTCTGATATTTCAGTGTTATATTGGCATTTTTAGCCTAAAGTTAGGATTATAAATGTATGCATCCCTTTATTTTATTATGTGTTTCTAAAATTACCATACTACTTATTATTAAATAAACGTGTATTTTATTTTTTTAAAAATAAAATATAGACCATCTAACGATTAGATCAATTATTAAAGTCTCATTTCAATAATATTTAGCATCAAATTATAGTTATTTATATTTCAAGATATATTTTTATTTTTTAAAAAAATTATTAGAATCTCATTGCAATAATTGACTGACATCAAATCATTACATTAACTACACTAATTATGAAATGATTCATTTTAACGAACTAAAATAAGATCTTGTGATATTTTTATTTATACATTTTTTCCATGATAAGATGCTGATTATAAAAAGAGCTAAAGAAATACAACAGTCTAGTGTAAACATTTTTTTTTGAAGAATAAACATTCCAAATCTTCTGTAACTGTTAATGACACATGTTTGCGTATAAATAGAATTTCCCTCCGAATGAGAGGATTTGGAATGCATAGCTGGGTATACTGATAGGTTTGGGAAGAAGTGAGGATGAATTTTAAGCATCACATTCTAGACAAAAAGTGAATATGGATAGCGTAATCTGGGTAATTAAAATATGTGGGTAGTTTTATTTTCTCTCTTTTTATTTTACTATGTTTGACACTCAAACTTTAGATAAGTTGAAATGTGTGAAAATAATTGAATGCAAAAAATAAAAGGTTTAATTAGTAGTTGAAAGTGATTCACGTTATATCATAAATGAAAATGTGTCGTAAATGAAAATGTGTCAGTTTTAGTAAAACATATAAATTTTAAAAGTGTGTAAAACTTAAATAAAACTTAAATAAACACAGGGAGTATCGTCTCTTTCAACTCTTCAAACATATCGCATTTGCTTACGACATAAGACAACCGTTATAACAACTAAAGAAAGTTTATGCACAGCATTATGCAAACATGATAATAACTATAGTAATTATTACAAAACAAAAAGTGCTGCCAATGTGAGTTTATAACAGACGTGGTATTAAGATTTGGTGATCATCATGAAAAAAGATCAAACGTGCGTATGAATATCGTAAAAAAATTCTTATTCGGGATGGAAGGAGTCAGGGGCGAAGTCAGAAATAATCAGTGGCGGGGGCTAATATACAAAGAAAAAAAATTGCCTATTTTCCTTCATATTAGAGGGGGCTGGAAAAAAAATTAAAAAAAATGTACCCTAAAAATTCCCGTAAATTTTAGTTTGGCGGAGGCTGGAGCCCCCTCCAGACCCCCCTACCTCCGCCCCTGGAAGGAGTAATGGTCAAGTTACTGAACTATTGAATAATAATTTCCCGTCTATGAGAAAATGATATATTTACTCCATCTATTTCTCTGAGATACTTTCATTTTTAGATTGTTTATTTTATATTGATACATTTTCCATTTTTGGTAATATTACTTCAATTACATCCACTCATTATACTTTTTACATCCTACATTCAATTTCATCAACTCAATTTCTTCTCCTAAATCCAAACATCTAAAAATATGGTCACTTATAGAGAAACGGAGGGAGTACATTCATGATTTTGAATCATCACGTTCGACCAATAATATTTCTAGTAACAAACAACAATTTTAAATAAAAATTTAATATTTAAAAAATAGATGTTAAAGACGAAACTAACAATATCTCAGATGATATTTTTATTATATATATTAATATATAATTATGATAAAAAAAGTTGATTTGGCTAAAATAAACATGTGATTTTCACCGGACGGAGGGAAAAGAATTCATCTACGCCATATCAAATGGCCAGAACAAAGATGTCAAATATTCCAACCAAAAAGCACCTCGACAAAAATTACTAGTTGACCGATTTTGGGGTCTAAATGATTCCCATTACCGCTAAATATCAAACAAAATCATTAGCAATTCATCACTGAAACAAACTCGCACTCTCATCAAACGAAAAGTTGGCCAAATCAAGCTTTTGCTGAATGCCCCCTTCATCCAGTAACCAGTTCTCCAGCACCGAAAACGGGATTTCCCCTGGTCCCGTTTTTCCGTCCAACTTACTCTCACCCTGAAAAACACTACCGTCCTCAGGCGACGGCGCCGCCGGCGAAAACTCCGAGGTCGAGGACGCGAACGACTCGAACCCGAACAGCGACTCGAACGCTTCCGACACAACCATCCCGCTCTTGCTCTCCGCGCTCGGCGTCTCGCCCTCGCCTGAGGAAATGCAATCTGCGCCGCCAGCATTGCAGAAAGAATGCTGAGTGCTGCTGCAAGACTTCAACAGCTCCGATTTCACCGCCGGAGAACTCGCCGGGGAATTCTTCACCCACCCTTTGAGCAGCCGGGCTATGTTCTCGCAGCTGGATGCATACGCCGGAGCGGACGCCTTATGGCAGGGATTCGTGTCGGGGATGCAGGGAGAATCAGGGAGTTTGGTCGGGGTTGACTTTGGAGAGTCCACAGTCAACGCATTCTGTAAAGCCTGTTTGGCTGTGTGTATGTCGGTTTGGAGCCTTCTCTCCCACTGGCCTTTGGAAATGGAATGGGAATGAGAAGACGAAAACTCCCTTTTAGCAGGGGAGGTAGTTTCAGTTTCAGAAGAAGATTGAAGCTTTTTAAGCTTCTTCTTCAAATAAGTGTTCCAGAAATTCTTGATATCATTGTCTGTTCTCTCAGGAAGGTATGAAGCAAT
>JAULKM010000008.1:20874678-20884729 GCA_032355605.1 Rubia tinctorum
ATAACCCAAAATTGTCGCAATATTCATTCCGCAAATCCTGCTTATCGCAGTATGTTCCAACATGGTAAGTTTCTCTTTTTTACCATAAGTTCACAAATTGCCAATCAATTAATCCATGAGTCACACGTGTCTTTTCAATCTCTCCTAATTCATCCATCACACGTGACTTTACAAGACCAAACGACTTCAGTAGTTCAGTAGCCCATAAATTATTAATTATCATCGTTCAACTTTGGTGCTCCATTTTATTTTTAAACACTCTTGACCCATGAGCTAACGGAAGTGTTAAGTCATGTCATTTCTATCTAGTCAAACCATTAAGTTCTGCTTTCGTTGACAGTTCGAGGGGCAAAAATATCTTTTCCTATTCAACCCCAAAATTTTTTGCTATTTAGAAGAATGTCTTCTTGAATAATAAAGCACAACTTAAAATATTGAGGTAATTCTATTATTATTAAATAAACATTTAACATAAAACAATAATAATCACAATTCTAAAATAATTTGATGTATTTACTTGTTATTAAACAAACAAAATATCCATTTGTAAAGAGAAAAAAATATATTAATTTTTTAAAATATATGATTATATCCAGAGTAAAGTGCAATTATAACTCTATGTTTTGAACGAAAGTGCAAAAATGACCTTGTAAAATCTAAAAGTGCAAATCTAATCCTAAGTTTTGAACGAACGTGTCATTCTAACCTTGACAACCTTAATTTGGCCGGAAATCATAAAAATGACCATTATACCATTGTTAAAAAATTAAATTTCAGAAAATATGGAAGGACTATTTTACCCTTCTCTTCTCCTTCTTTACAACTCAACTTCTTCCTCTTGTAAACTTCTTCCCCATTTCTTCTTCTTCCCGTTTTTTTCTAACAGCATCTTCGTTCTTCTCACCGCGTCATCGTCAACACCCCCAATTTTTTATTCCCCCCCCCCCCACATTGCTTCCGTTCATCTCGTCTCGTCAACACCACCCTTTGATTCCCTCATTTTCTCCTCACTGACATCGTTTAGAGAGGCGACGGAGGTGAGTGATTTGAGTGGCGATGCATAATTAGGGCGACGTCTTGGGTAGAGATGGCAAGGTGTGAAGGTGGCGACAGAGAATTAGGGTCTAAGGTCAGGATTGGAGGTGGAGAGATTTAGAGGCGTTTGAGTGGAGGTGGCGACGGAGAATCGGGGTTTGGGGTCAGGGGTGAAGGTGGCGAGGTGTGGAGGCAGCGGAGTGGAGGTATCTGGGTGGAGATGGTGACGAAGAATTAGGGTTTGGGGTCAGGGTTATAGGTGGCAAGGTGTGGAACAACGAAGTGGAGGTGGCGATGGATAATTAGGGTTTGGGTTTAGGGGTAGAGACGGTGAAGTGGAGGTGGCGACAGAGAATTAGGGTTTAGGGCAGGGGTGGAGGTGGCGAGGTGTGAAGGAGGCAGCGATGGCACGGCGGGTTCGGGCTGGGTGGTGGTGGGTCTGGGCTAGGTGGTGGCAGCGGAGCTGGTCTGGGCGGGGAGGTGCGGTGGTGGAGCTGGTGGCGCAACAGCGGATCTGATGGTACGGCGGCGGATCTAGTGGCAATTTTGAAGATGAAGAAGAAGGAAAAGGAGAAGTTAGGGGTACTTTGTCATTAATTTTTTTGTTTTAAGAGTAGGGGTATTTTTGTCTTTTCATAAATGATCAATGCCTGAATTTGTTTTGCCAATGCTGAAATAGTGAAATTTGGGAATAATTACACTATTTTACAAACATTTAGGGTTAGTTTTGCATATTTTGTTTTGGTACAAGGAGTTTAATACGATGCATTCTATCCCTTTAATGAGAAATTGAATGTCAATTGAATGTCTACCAATTAACGCACAGTGCACAGAACATGCACAGAGTCTTCTTGTTTTTCATAACTAGTCTTTCTTTCTTTTTTTGGATGTGGAAGTCAAAACTGTGTTTCCATTGCTAAATTCTTCCACCCCTGTGTTAGAATTAGAATGACCAAACAGTTATTACTTTTACATTCAAAGCAGTAAGGTAATCTAAAGTACATCTCAAACCTAATCTTCAATTAGGTGGGAGTTCAATCTTTCGAAAGTGAGGAAACACGAGATCTTTTCTTATCATGAACTGGAACCTTTGAGATCGTATGATTTGTTCAAAGTCTAAAGCTTGCTTCCTATTCTTTGCCATCTTAGCTAAGTGATCCGCTGGTTGATGGGTTTTTCTGAAGACATGCGAGATCGTGAAAGGCTTGTCAGACTTGATAGTTAGGTTAACACTTATACTCTTGATTTTCTAGCAACTATTGAAAACAAATGCCGAAGATGTAAGGAATCTAGCAAGTAAGACGGATCTTTTCATATGACACAATTTGAATATGAACTGAGCACCGCGCATCGCGCGGTGTTTGCGGTATACATTTTTGTAATACATTTTGTTGATGACTCTTTAAATATTGAGTAATATTTATTGTAACGGTCACATTTTTATATATTTCACTGATAACTCTTGATGTATTGTGTAATATTTTATTGTATTAATTTGATTAAATCGTCTTATGATACATATTTTTTATGTCAGTGTTAGAAATGTAGTTATCCGAACAATTTGATTACTTCTCACATGATTCATTCTAAATATAAGCATGTTATTAAAACTTTGGATGTCATCAAGTCACCTTCTAAGCATCATTTTATGTTGTGCAGAAAAATAAACACATACAATACACATTTATGTAAAATAAATAAATACATGGATGTAATGCACAATTTCATACTTCAAAATACACATTATCAATAATGTAGCGAATAATTTAATGAATAATATTGTTCAAATTATTTTTACAAAATAATACTAATATTAATATTTTTATAAATTTAATTAATACAAAGGAAAAGAAAGTTTATTTAGACCACTTTATTCAACATGATTTCTTTTACATTATCTTATTATTTTCACTCCATAATTTTTAAATAATCAACTATTCTCTTTAAATTTTTCATATCATAACTTCTTCTATTATGAATTTTAAACATTGTTTTTTATTTATATCAATTCATCTATAAATTAATTCTATCAATCTCTCTCTAGTTGTATTTCTCTTACTACCACTGACATTTTTCTAATCACCTTCTCTCTCTTCAATTTTTTTTCTGCTTTATCCCAAACACCATATAATAGAAATTGTTTGTTTGGTCCTGCAATTGGGGATATTGAAGTCATTTTGACTAACCTAAACTCGAGTTGTCTAAAAATAACATACTAGTGTTATAATATGTTGATTTTAATTCTTTACTATATATAATCAATCACAATTTATTATAAATTCTTAATATATATTTAAAATCATAAATATCTCATACTATATATATCACTAAGAAAAATCCAAATAAACACATAATCTGAAATAACAAAATGTTCAGATTTTTTATATAATGATGCAGTACTTTTGATAAAAATATGTATACATATTATTTAATGATTATATCCATATAATAAAAATTGTCTGTTCGGTGCAATCAACCGGAGATATTGAAATCATTTTGACTAACCTAAACCCAAGTTGTCTAAAAATAATATACTAGTATTATAATATGCTGATTTTAATTCTTTACTATATATAATCAATCATAACTTATTAAAATATATAACTTCTAAAGATATTTTTAAAATCATAAATATCTCATACTCCATCCATTTTTCCTATTTATAGCACCATAGGTTTAGGTGAAGAAAATGAATGGATGAAATTAAATGTAGAAAGTAAAAATTAGAGTGAGTGAATAAAATTGAAGGAATCTTGCCAAAAATGGAAAGAGTGTCAAATAAAAAAACATTCATTTATAGTAAGTTTGCCACAAATAACAAAACAGAGGGAGCACTATATCTATATATCACTAAGAAAAATCCAAATAAACGCATAATTTGTAATAACAAAATGTTTGAATTTTTTATACGATGATGGATTACTTTTGATAGAAATATTTATACATATTATTTATTGATTATATATCCATATAATAAAAAATAGTTTGTTTGTTGCTATCAACCAGGGATATTGAAATCATTTTGACTAACATAAATCCAAGTTGTCTAAAAATAACATAATAATATTATAATATGTTGATTTTAATTATTTACTATATAATCAATATGTTGTTTATTGTAAAAGTACAACGGCTCAATTTATTTTTTTGTATAAATAGGGTTTTACAAACACTACAATTGATAGAGGTAGAAGAAAACATACAACATACAAAAACAATACTAAAGTCTAATCTATAATAATAACTAAAGCAGCAAGTTTTTGACCATGTGTCATCTCCCAGATGATAGAAAGCATGTGAATCCAAACAAAGTCTCACCAACATCATGAACAAAAAAGAGAGAAAAATGCATCCGCTCACTCTACAGGAGAATTCTGAGTAGCGAATTGCCAGGGGAAGCCAATGCTCTGCTCCTCGAACCTTCCATTCCATGGCTACTGTATCTTGCTAACTTGGTTGCAGTTAGTGCTGCATAATAAGTAACCAAGACATCAAGAAACAAATATTCAAGTCTATAAAGCTCTCTTAAGTTTCCGGATATTGATGACCTTTACCTGATTTGGTATCCACTTGAAGCGACTTGCAGCCGAGCATTCCTTCTTCGCAGCACTGGTAAGGAAGTCAAGATTATAAACTCTATTCTCAGGAAAGGATCACTGCCAATACGCTGGTCAACTAAGTGTAGATCAGTTGTACAAGGGAAACAAATGTTTCAAAAAAACAAGGAAAGTATAAACATAAAAAGAAACGGAGGAGAGAACCCCATGTAACAACTAACAATCAAGTAATATTTAAATATCAAAACAGCTCACAATACAAAGCTTTGTTTGATTCTACCGAATGATATATTTGAGGAGGCCCTGATGAGACCCGTTCCAGGTAGGCAGCACCACTTTGCACGCACTAATATGCCCGACACATCACTGTAGTGTTTTAGGATGGATAGAATGTTCTTAACGGCCTCTGCAACTTTAACCTTCCCTTACTCAGTTACCTTGCAAACTTGATAAGCCTCTAAATCTGTGACACAAATTCCAATATTCATTGCCCATAACTATCAAATTTATGTAGCTCTATACACACAAACAAATTATAAGCTAAATTCACATTATCAGTGTTATGAGTTATCCAACTTCCTCATGTAGGTGCGAACCAAGAAAATGCGGAATATCATCTTTAACTTATTGTATCCGGCTATCGACTTGAATATTGAATGTCACCTAATTATACTAATGAGCATCACTCTTCTCCATTCCCATGGTTATCAGGATAGATTTTGGCACCAAGAAGGGGTTTTCTAAGTACTTATTTGTTGGAAAAGTTCAAGAAAGTCATCATAGAAAATCAAACCCAATATTATGGTATCACCGGTTGAAAAAACTCAGCAAGATGCATAGAAAAACTATTACTACTAACCTACTTTGGTTCAGAACAAATACACAGCAGAAAAACACGATCTAAAGTAAATGCCACATCTTTTCATTTCAACAACATTGAATATTCCACAAAGTTCCTTTGTTGTATAGTCCTACACATTATGTTCCTGTTGCATCTTAAATGCTTGACTAAATTAACTACCCAACTCTGAGTGGGAATATATTTATATCATCAAAAAGAGAATGGACGAAACACTAGGAACTTAAGCCCGTTCTAGTTCTGATCATATAGTTAGGTAACAAGTCAATTAACAGTACTTACTATCTTCAGGAGTTTCTACACGGCTTCGCTTCTTCTTTATTTGACGCACTCTTGCAGTATTGCCATCACTTCCATCACTTGAACCATCAGTATCCTCGTTGTATACAAATCCACAGACAGGATAGTTAGTTCCACACGTTGTCGAAGAATATAGCCAAAAATGATATCATCATGGTCACACAAACCTTTGTGAAACATCGTTATCAGATCCAGCACCGGAACTGTCACCATTGCCATTGCCTATCGATATTCCCAGCCTATGAAACCCTTTTAATTTGTTCATAATCCATTGGTCTGCATTCACCTTAGCCGACTCGGCAGGTGCATCGATGCTCAAAGGAACCCCAGCCTAAGCCATAGGACAGCTAATTCCAGTAGCCTACACTTGTGATCTCATTGACACCTAAAAAGTTAAACGTGATATCGGTTTAGAGCAAAGAAAGCTTGCCGTAGCTTTAGTCACAGCAGCAGTTGGAGAAATTACATGAACATTCAGATGTGCAGCCTGTAGACAGGGGACAAAAAACGACCATATTAGGCAGAATTCTGATTTCAAAGTACTACATTCAGTGAATTCGTGAACAAATTTTCATGTTGTATCCAGCTCATCACAGATCCAAAGATACACATGAAATAAATGTGAAATGTACTCATTAAAGACTTACTAGGGGAACATCGGGATGAGCATAAACACCTCCAGGAGCATAGAACGCAGCATAAAGTTTGCCATAAGGTGGCACCATAGCCTGGAATGGATTCAATGAATGGTAATTTTAAGATGATATAAGTATTCAGAAACAAAACAAATTATTGTGGAGAAAGCGGAAAAGAGCACAAAGTACCTGTGGGGTCCCCACATGAAAGGATGAGGGGGGTGACCAGATGCAATGGCAAAGTTGTAGTACGGATGTACAGGAAGTCGAGGACCATAGCATGCCTAATAAAAGGATATTAAACTATATGTTAACCAACCGTACCTAAAAAAGGCCATCATCAGAGATAGAAACGAAGAGCTACAAGGATCGAGGGGGAACCTGCATTGCTGCCCAATCGAGATAGACGTGGGCATTATTGTTCTGTTGACCCTGTTCCTTTCCAAGTTAAACAACAGAAAATCACAACTAAATCCCAGTAAAGATACAAATATATTTCCCTCCACGGGAAAGAATGTCACGCTAATCCCCTATATTGTGCAAACATCCCATATCAAAACAACGTTTTAACATTTTCACCATATGTTGAAAATCCAAAATATTTTGGTTGTGTACACTGTGAAGTCAAAGAATGGACACCACCAATGCACGATCCAAATTAAGATTTGTAGCAAATATACACTAGGTTGCTTCCCTTCAACAGAATATGAAGGTTGCTTTCAATAAAACTTCAGATGGGTAATTTATTCAATACCGTACAAATAGAAACCTTTCATCAAGAAGTGATGTCCTGTTTAAGTGGCCAATATTTTCTTCCATTCAATGTACAACTCAATAAACCCCCAAAAGAGAAAATGCGTACCAAAATACTAACTTGATGTTGTAAACCTTTTACAAAAAAATCATTTATACAGCAAAGTATACCAAATCACAGCTACACGGTGAGCCCAATGAGTTTTTTAAAATTCTTCTCATGTGTTAGATGGTGCTCGTGTATTAGTATGTACTAAGCAAGCATTTCGGGTTGTTTGACCACCATATACATAGTGTTATCTTCATTGAATCATTTTCAAGTGCTACTACGCTTCAGCATGATTTCCGTATCAGATGTTGAATGAAGTGAAGTGTTGCCGGTGCTCAAGTAACTGCTAGATACAAACTTTCAGTTCCATGAATCCCCTATATTGTAAATCTAGTTTTCCATTCAATAATCCAGGATTCCAAAACGCAACTTCACTTAAACAAGTCATGATTTTTACTAGATTTATCATACATTTAAGGGGGGGGTGGATCCCAGAAATCAATTCCATGACACAAGAATCATCCAATCTCATCTCTCTCCAACAAAACAATAAAAAAAAATTACAATCCCACCCCACGAATGAAGTCCAATTCATCAGGCAAAAAAAACAAAACTTTCACAAAAACCAACAATTATTTCCACACAAAAAACACACAGAAAGCTTAGAAACTGCACTTTTCACGTACCTCAAACAACATCAGGAAGAAGTCCTGTACTCCATTGACGAGAATCAAATATAGAATCTCAATTTCCACCCGTGATTCAGAATCCTCAATTGAATAATTACTGCAACAACCACATAGAAGCAAACAAGTAAAGGAATTCTGATAAATTATTGCAAACAACGACCAAACAAAATTTAAAAATGGAAGAAGGAGGTGCGGAGAAGAAGGCGTGTTGATGAAGTGAATAGGAGAGAAGGAGAGAGACACTTCATGTGGAGAAGAAAGAATCCCCAAAATCCGGCGAAATTTACTCAGTAATTTCAGGAAAACTGATCAGGAATCAAAAGAAAGAGGAAGTATAGACGAAGAGAATTCCAAATTTACAAAACAGGGCCGGTAGAATAAAAGATAATTCAGCAACTTAATCATATTTGCACTTCACTCATTCGTCAACCAACTCTTAAAAGTCCCGCTTTATAGGTTACATATAGATAAGTTGGTTGTCCTTCACTCAAATCAACAAATCATGTTCCTTTTTTGGTGGGACAGTACCAAATTGATGATCCGCTGAAACAAGTTGGTACTCAATGCTCCTAGTACAAACATATCCTTCACTCACATCTACACTCACCATCCTCCCGACAAATGGCTGACCGGAAAACCCGAGAAGATGCCTACAAATTCCTCAAACTCACCCTCAACCCCGACGGCTCCGTCACCAGACTAACCCCTCTCCCCACCGTCCCGCCGAACCCGTACCCGCTCCCGACCGACCCGCCGGCGACGGCCCATTTCCTCTCCAAAGACATCCCTCTCAACCCCGCCGCCGGCACCTTCATCCGCCTCTTCCGTCCACGAAACCCCCCGCCGGAATCCAAGCTCCCGCTCATCATCTACTTCCACGGCGGCGGCTTCGTCTTCTTCAGTGCAACCTCCGTCATCTTCCACAGCTCCTGCGCCCGGATCGCTTCCCACGTTCCCGCACTGGTCGCCGCCGTGGAGTACCGCCTCGCCCCGGAGCATCGCCTTCCCGCCGCCTACGACGACGCCATGGACGCTATCGCCTGGGTGAAAACCCAGGCGACGGCGGAGGCGGAGGCGGAGGAGTGGATGAAGGAGTTCGCTGATTTTTCTAGGGTTTTTATAATGGGCAGCAGCGCCGGCGGGAACATTGTTTACCACGCCGGCCTTCGCTCCGTGGACCTCGATCTCGCTCCGGTGAAGATCGCCGGACTTATAATGAACCAGCCGTTTTTTGGTGGTGTTCAGCGGTCGGAATCGGAGCTCCGGTTAGCGGACGACAAGATCGTCCCTCTCCACGCGACGGACTTGCTGTGGCACCTGGCATTGCCGGAGGGCGACGATCGGGACCACGAGTACTCCAACGTCGCCACGGGGTCGCGGCTGAAGGAGAAGATTGGGAAGCTGCCGAGGTGCCTGGTGAGAGGGTACGGCGGCGATCCGATGCTGGACAGGCAGAAGGAGGCGGCAGCGGTGCTGGCGGCGCACGGCGTCGATGTGATTGCGGTGTTGAGTGAAAATGGGTACCATGGGGTGGAGATATTTGACCGGAAAATGGCGGAGATTTTGTACGATGACGTCAAGGCTTTCGTCAACGTTAAGTCAGCTCTGTGATTTATTTTAACAATGGAGGCCAGTAATTAATGCCTTTATTTTTATTTTTTAAATCGCTTTAATGCTATCTTGGTTTTTTCTATTTGAATGCGGGATTTGGTGGTTGTGTTTTAAATAGGTACCCCCTCCAGTCTCCGGTCTCCATTAACTCTTTTTATTTTTTTAATTTTTAATTTTTAATTTTTTTTAACAATGATTCTTTTCCCTCGGCAAAGTCTTGGGAAAGATGATCTTTCCATAAATTTATAGAAATACGTGGTTTAATTATAATAATAAAAGGTAAAAACTCTTTGTTGCAATATTAAAGTTTTATTATACAACGTGTAGTAATTATAAATTTTATAACCTGGTTCATACAACCCGGAAATTTTATTTTAATTTCTTCTAATTTACACTTTAAACCTTGATCTTTCCATGACTTAAGGAAATACCGTCTTTCAAGAGACGGACTCTTTCCCCTTTTGACAAAATTTAGATTATTTTAATGGCAAAGTCTTGGGAAAGACGGTCTTTCCATAGCCTTATGGAAAGACGAGGTTTAATTATAATAATAAAAGGTAAAA
>JAULKM010000008.1:20889773-20904208 GCA_032355605.1 Rubia tinctorum
TTAATCAACCAATCCTTCAACGATTCGTATACAGCAAAATTGAGACCCACATATGGAACCTGCAGTCACCACAGAATCATCACTTCACAGTAAGACAGAGATCAAATATATGGATGTTGGCCCAGTGTATTTATAGTGGTAACTGAAAAGCAAATCATCTACTAAATCCATCCATTCCACCGCATCCCCAACAGCAAAGACAAAGAAAGAGGAAAATTGAAACAGGACTAGATGTGTTGCAGCTCAGAGCAGAATCTTACCACTCCAATCACTGAAGGAAGCCATCCCTTGTAGAGAGCCCGAGGACCTTCCTCACGAAGAACAGTAGATAAAGCGTGGATCATTCCCCTGTACTGATACGGAGACTTCTCCGTCTGCAAACAAGAGGGACAAACATCGGAATGCAGAACTGTAAGACCTATCAATATGTTATGAAGCAAATGTGAAGATAACGTAGATGAGAGATCCAAAGCTACCTGCACAGTCAGTCTTCCTCGTACCATGTCCATTGGATAAGTTGCAGACATGGCAATTATTCCAGCACAAGCGCCAGCCCCCAGCCGCAATACAGGAGTTAGCTCAGCATTCTCTGAAAAATTAAAGCATGAGTTTATCAGTGAAATCCTCAAAAATATACTATGCCTGCGATCTGTAATCAATATGATAATTATTGATAAGGCAATGTATATTGAGCAGCAACAAGGACACAAGAGTTAACTAATTTCATTGATAACCACTGAAAGCATGTCTTTTAAGTTCTTTAATAAAGCTGGTGAATGGCTCACGAAAATTTAAATTATAAACCGTTCAATATGTATGTAAACCAGAATAAACAATTTAGAGCCAGTAAAGCAGTATATCTGCCTCGGTAAAGGTCATATAATTAGCATCATAGCCACTGGCTTGTTATTTATTCATCATAATGAGGCAAGCCCTAATTTGGTATCCTTGACAGTTTACACTTTCGACAAATTTGTGCAGTCCAAAGTCATGCTAGATAAAACCAAGCCCAGATCATCAATAATTGCTATGGCATTATACATGGAAGATTGATGAAAAATTGAGTATAAAAATGTCAAATGTTACACTGTAAAGGCACGACCAAAAGAACTGATATAACTAATACAAAGACATGACCAGGCAACTAACATTGGCAGCATTACCATTCAAAAGAATGCAATATAGGTGTGAAACTTCTAATCTAGTAGTATCTTGAATATACGAGGAATCAAAAGAGAATTATAATTCATACCGATTACAATACTTAGTATCCAAGAATAATTAGGATTAGACAATTAAAAAAGCATCGCCTATCAAGCTAAAGTTGGAAAAAAATTGTTTACTGCAGATAATATGCAAAAAGAAACACCTCAGAGCAGCGTGTTAAATAAAACATTGGGATATGTAGCCTCGAAAAGGTCAAATGGAAAGCAAGACTGAACATACCATTTCCAGTTTGGTCCCGATATAGCCAGAGTATCCCCCTGATCCAATGGTAAAAGAAGAAGTCAATGGAACTGGAAGTGTAAATACAACAAACAAAAATACCCTGGACACTACTTCCAATTTGAATGTATAACATACAATACCACATCAGATCACATGATAGTTAGAAAATGTTATTTCAAAGCAATTGAAGTCAATTCTTCAGTAAACAAAATGCAACAATTCAAAACTCAAACAATGGATGACCTACACAGAAAATCATACAGTATATCTATACAGCACCAACACATTTTACATCAATCAAAATTATATGTTTATATGAGGAGTTGAGGACTCACTTGGAAGCTTGCTCGTAGCTGAAGAATTTTACTGCTGAATTTGGGACTATGCGAGCACAATTGGTTCCATTTCCTTTAAACAGTCCTCTGAAACCCTCAGTTCTCCAAATATATTTCAACCCTTGTATAGTACCATTGTACTTTATGTTATGGGGATTCTGAACCTGCAAATTTTACGGAGAAAGCACTAAGACATTTTAAATCAGGACACAATCCATCTGGGAAAAAATCATGCAGTGAGTGCAAGAATGACAGTGTGTAGCAATACAAAAGCAAACGCAGTCAAAAGTGGCATCAAATGTTCAACAGATAATAGAGTAACTGGAGGAATGGCTTAGAAACTGCAACTTTTTTAACATTAACTATAATTAGTACAATAAAACTTTACCTGTAGTAATATCTTTAGACGTTCCAAAGGAGCAACAGCAGTACGCGATCTGTAAAAACAAAACTGTTTTAATACAAGCTACATACAATAGCAAGACGTTACAAGTATACTTAATATTCAAGCTTTTCAAAATTATCTACTGTAGCAAGCCTTCAAATAATTAAGACTAAATAAGAGCATCGAAGTACAGAGCAACGGTCAACTTTGAACTATGTGCATGCCGAATTCTAAATCTAAGCATTCTCAAAATCAATCAGCTAATATTTTGAAAACAAACCATATGCTATAAGGTAAGATAAGCCTCTAATTCAAATAGCTAATCTCTATTAACATGAAAACACCGCTATTCGCACACAATTCAACGACAGTGGAAAGCGTACATTCAGCTCTTCCAATCCTCCTGTAAAACTTTTAAATCTCAAATTATCTACCGGAAAAAAATCCAGAAAAGAAAAACAGAGAGACAAATTTCTTGCACGTACGAATTTAATTCAAAAATATTTACTGACATGACATGTCAATAAAGCATATGAGAAACTGCGCATCTCAAAATCATAAAAGTATTAGCATGTAAGACGGAAATGATGAACTTACACGCCGCCGGCAACGCCACCGGCAACGAGAGACTTGCAGATGCTGAGAACAGCGTGGCTGGAAGGCTTGATTTCCTCCCTCGCCAGCTTCGCCTCCTCGGCTAGGTTCACGATCTTCCTCACCGCCGATTCGCCCGTCTTCACATCCTCCGACGCCATCTCAGCAAATAAGACAACCGCAACAGAGGTGAATCCGTTATTTCGTCCACGATCTGATCGTACAGCGGTCAGCAAACGAGCATTCGCTTTCCAAGGATCCGAAATGAGGGCGTGTGCGAGTGGCGGCGGTGATCAGAGAGGCTGCGTGCGTGAGTGTGTACGTTGCTTTCAAGTACCCGATCCGGATGCAAAGCCCGCCCCACCAACCTTAGTGTGTGTGTGTGTGTGTGAATTTCCATAAATACGACGCCGCTGGTGGTGACACGTGGACCAGTACTTATGTCTTTTACCACGGATAACTTCAATTTCGCACCATATAAAAATAAAATTTATTATTTTACGAAGACTTTAACCAATTCTTACCTTTTTGTTTTGGCAAATTATGGGGAAGGATGTCTTTCCATAATATGAAAATACAGAGTTTAGTAAGAATAATAAAAAAGTAAAATATTTCAGTTGTACTATTAAAATTTTACTATACAACTGTAATAGTTATAAGTTTATGACCCGATTAATGCAATTCAAAATTTTAATATTCATTTTTTAATTTGCAGTTTAAACCTTAGTATTTGCATGATTTATGAAAATATCGTCTTTCAAAAGACATGCTCTTTTGTTTTACACCGATTAGCAGTTAGACGAAATTGTTTTATAACTGATGTACCTAATATGGTAATTTGACATTTATTTTTATTTATTCTAACGAGATTTCTATAACTTTAAAAAAAATTTAATGTATTGTAATGTACAAATAATTATAATTTGACTCTTAATTATTGAAATAATTTTTTTTGTAATTAGTTAAATCTTGTGATTTTTACATTTCTAAGCCTAACTCTAGTCTGATAGTGCAAATATAACCTTGCAAAATAAAAAAATGCTAAAATAACCCCAAGTTTATGATAAAATATGCAATTATAACTTTTGTCACTATTCCAGCATTGACTCATCAATTTGGGTGTTAATCGAATTTAAAATGACAAAAATATTCTTGTCCCCGAAAAGGGATAAAATGAGAATTCAACCTAGGAGGGAATTATGTCAAATATACTACTAATAGTAATATTTAAGCATTTTATTTTTTTTAAATACTATTGTGTTTAGATACGTGTCAAAAGGTAACATGGTGACCTGAACCAAAAGGCAAAATATGTGAGTAGCTTTATTTGTTTGTTGGGGGAATATATTGGATTCTCTCGTGTGACCACTTTAATAGACTTTCCCTTTCTTCTTTATTTCATGGCCTTTTTCATAAATGGAGCTTAGCTAATCTTTCTTTAGTATGTAATTCAAAAAAAATAAAATCCTTCTTAAGTATGCATAAGGTTAAAATTGAGGTTGTAACAAAGCATTGTATTATGGAATGGGTCGATGTTAAGGGATCAATTTATTAGGGTCGGCATGAGTTAGTGATTACAATGTTAAATTGAAATACTATATCACAATGAGCAAATGAATTTTGTGGTCATTGAACTATCACAATCGTCCACTTTTGCCCTCTGATTTTTTTTCCAATACTTTTAGTCTATGAACTTACAAAACTGGTGAATTGTGCCTCTTCCGTCAGGTCAATCCGTTAGCTTTTGGTCAAAGAGTCAACTTTAAGGATAAAATAGTCATTTTCTCCTCTCTCTCTCTTTTTTCTTTTTTCAATTTTTTTGTTTTTCCCTTTTCTTTTCCTTAGTCCACAATTTCAGCCCACATCCCTTTTTCCATTTTCAGCCCACATCCATTTTTTTGCTTCTCTTTCCCAACCCGCCACCCCTGCTTCATTTCCGCCGCCACCCTTCTCTTTCTCCATTTCCGCCACTCATGCCCTTCACCTTCTCCATTTCCGCCGACCGCCACCCGCCACCCCTCCTCCATTTCCGCCGTTGGCGCCCTTCTCCTTCTCCATTTCCGGCACCCATGCCCTTCCCCTTCTCCATTTCGGCCACCCTTGCTCCATTTCGGCCACCCTTGCCCTTCCTCTTCTCCATTTTCGTCGCCGCTACCATTCCCCTTATCCATTTTCGCTGCTCACCACCCTTCCCATTCCCCATTTTTGCCACTCGCCACCCTTCCCCTTCTCCATTTCCACCACCTCATCCTTCCCCTTCCTTATTTCCCGCCACCCTTCCCCTTCTCCATTTCCGCCACCCTATCCTTCCCTTTCCCCTTCCCCATTTCCGCCGCTCGCCACCCCAACCTTAAACCCTTCTCCATTTTCGCAAAACGAGATGCCGCGATGTCGAAAAACAAGTCGAAGCCGCCGATCTGATCTCACGTTACAGCAGGAGAGAAATCCAAAAGTGAAAAAGAAAATTATTAAATTAGAAAGAAAAAAGGAAATTATAAAAAGGAAATAAGAAAAAACGAAAATTAGAAGAGGTCAACTTTGCCTGAAAACCAACATTAACGATTTAGCCTAACGAAAGGGGCACAATTCACCAGTTTTGTAAGTTCAAGGCCAAAAGTATTGAAGAGAAAATTAGAGGACCACAGGTGGACGATAGTGATAGTTCGAGGGCTACAAAACTAATTTACTCTTACACAATTGACCAAACATCTTACCCAACTGACCAAACAACATGCAATTTAGTGCTAATATGTGAATCTTCTCAACTCAGCCTTCTTCGGGGTTTCCGGCTATCGTGTTCGAATCAGGTAATGGCTCCGATCAAAATGAGAAAATGGAACAGAAAGCTTTCTAGAGAAAGAAGACAAACATCGGCTCGACTATGAGCTTGCTAATGAAGGAAGAGTGTGGAGTTTTGGTTAATTAAGTGGAACGTTATCGTTTCATTTGTTGGCATAGGGTTGGCATAAGAATTTGACACAGCAGATCCGAACTGAAGTTGTATTGAGTAGTGATTGATACTTCCTCTGTTCCGGAGAAAATTTTACATATTTTTTAGCAACTTTCTTAGATCATGTTTGACAACCAATAACTTTAATCACATGTACAAATGGTGTATAAAAAATTGATATAGAAAAAAGAGATTGCACGAAATTTAACAATATCTGAAATGATAATGATATTAACTATATACTATTTGAAATTTATAGTCAAACATTGTTTGAGAAATTTGACAAAAAAATATGAAACTTTCCTGAGTAAGAAGTTATAGTTGTGGAATAAAAAACTTAATAGTCCATCAAATTAGGTCTTGACACGTGTCCATTGCAAGTCTCCTAAATTGAGGAGACCTAAATTCCTCAGCTTCGTCTCTATGCGTTGGTTTAGGTTACTTCCAATCGTCGCCGCCTCCATCAGCCGTTCTTCTCTTCATCGCCGGCCGCCGCTCCGCACGAGTTCCCTCTCCACCAGCGCCTCGTAATCTCCTTCAACCTTCACTCATTCACTTCCGCCGCAATATTATTCTGACATTCTTTTGTTCCCAGTGTAGGGATGTTGGACATTAACCTATTCCGAGAAGACAAGGGCAACAACCCCGAGATTATCCGGGAGTCCCAACGACGTCGTTTTTCTGATGTCAAGATCGTCGATGAAGTCATCCAGCTCGACAAAGAATGGCGTCAGAGTGAGGGAGATTCGATTCTTCACTGTTTTCGCTGCTTTCATTTCTCTCTCTTTTTTTGTTCAGTTTTTTGAGTTGTTTGTTTGCTTTAGAGCAATTCGAGCTGGATAATTTGCGCAAAGATTTCAACAAGATTAACAAGGAAATTGGTCGACTGAAAATTGTGAGCGCAACTGATATCAGTTAACGTTTTTTTCCCGTTTGTGGTGAATTCATTTGATGTTTTTTATTGTTTGAGAAAGGCTGAATACAGTTTATGTTTTTTTTTTCCGTTTGAGAAAGTCTGGTGGAGATGCGACTGAAATGATTAAGAGTACTGACGACCACAAACAATTGATGGAAGCAAAAGGTGCTGAGGTTAAGGATGCTCTCGCAGCACTAAATGCGAGGCTGGAGATCATTGGGAATCTTGTGCACGATTCCGTTCCAATCAGTAATGATGAGGTGCGGTTCTTGAACTTGTAGTGTCGATTGAAGTAATAGTAAAATTGTTGTGCTTTTTTCAAAGCTGATTTGGATGTATTTATAGGCAAACAATCAAGTTATTCTAACTTGGGGAGAGAGGAGGACTGAGCCAAACCTGAAAAATCATGTTGACCTGGTTGAACTTCTTGGGATTGCAAATATGGAAGCAGGTACTTTCGGTGGTTTCATTCGTGTGTGAGTGAAAGCATCAAGTCAAGATAGTTTTACATTGATATTGTTATTCTGTCGTTGATTGTCTTTACAGTATATATCTCGAGTAAAGTCTTCAAGTAGACTATAGAAATCTCAGGGAACTACTCTCCTTTTAAGTTTCCTTTCTGTTTTCTGTGGAGTTATAGTAATGTATCGATGGAATATGACATGTTTCTGAAAAGCAGCTATGTCACAATCCCGCTGTGCATGATTATTTGTTGTGGTTAGGTTTTCCTCTTGGTTTTGGTGGAATATCCTTGCTTAGTCAGTTTTGAATGGGTTTTACCTTCTGATGATTTCTCTTTCCTTTCATATCGACTCATGCTGATATGTGCTGTTTAATTAGGTTCAACTGTAGCTGGAGGCAGAGGCTACTACTTGGTGGGAGCTGGTGTGCTTCTTAATCAAGCTCTCATCAACTTTGGTCTTTCATTCTTGTATGAAAAAGGGTATGAACCATTGCAACCTCCATTTTTCACGAGGAAAGAAATCATGGCAAAGTGCGCCCAATTGGCTCAATTTGATGAAGAACTCTACAAGGTAACTGACTGGTTTTAGTGCCATCAAGCTCATCCTAGCGTTAATTCCTTTGTGCTTAATATCAAGTTTTTGTTGCCGAAATTATGGAGAGTGATACGAGTAAAAATTCATGCAAGTAATCATATCTTCCTATTATTTTTTTCTGTTCATATGTTCATGTGTTCACTTTGACTTGGTAGGATTGAGTCCATACTTTATTTCATGTTCTGAATTGAACCCATCTTTTCCCTACCATTAACCTCTACGGAGTATATCCTGGTTTCGGTTAGCATATATTGGGTTTCTGCAGTTGTGATCCTTAATTTCTGGATGAACCCACAAGTATTTTCTGTTTTTACCTTTGGTAGAGGCATAAAATCTTATTTGCTTAATAGGTAACTGGTGAGGGAGATGATAAATATCTGATCGCAACAGCTGAGCAGCCATTGTGTGCTTATCACGCGGATGAATGGATTCATCCATCTGAACTTCCAAAAAGGTTCTATCTATTGGACTTTTACCATTTGAACTGCAACTTGCTTGCTGGTTAACTTTTTTGTCACAAAAAGGAAAACCTTCACTTTTCTTTTCTTTTTACATTTTCCATTTTGCAGATATTCCGGATATTCGTCATGCTTCCGCAAAGAAGCTGGATCTCATGGTCGGGATACTCTTGGAATCTTTAGAGTTCATCAGTTCGAGAAAGTGGAGCAGTTCTGTTTAACTAGCCCAAATGCCAACGAGTCCTGGGATATGCACGAGGAAATGCTCCGTAATTCTGAGGAGTTCTACCAGAAGGTATGTAGTCATCTAAGGGCGGTTTTAATAACTGAACAACTTTGTAACTTGTGACTTTTGGCTAATGAATTTCACATCCCCTTTATCTTATTCAGCTCAAACTTCCCTATCAAGTTGTGGCTATTGTTTCTGGTGCCTTAAATGATGCAGCTGCTAAAAAGTTAGATTTGGAAGCATGGTTCCCTGCGTCTGCTACATACAGAGAACTCGTGTCATGCTCGAACTGCACAGATTATCAGTCAAGAAAATTAGAAATTCGCTACGGGCAGAAAAAGGTAAAACAAGCTCTTCATATAGTAGGCTTTTCATTTTCTTTCGACTTTTCAGCACTTCTCTGAGTTGGACGGAACTGTTTTATTCGTGTAGAGTAATGAACAAGTGAAGCAGTACGCACATTTGTTGAACTCTACTCTCACAGCAACGGAGAGGACAATGTGTTGCATTCTCGAGAACTACCAGAGAGAGGATGGCGTTGACATACCAGAAGTCTTGCAACCATACATGTGTGGCATGAAATTCTTGCCTTTTAAGAAGAAACCCTCCAAAGAAGGCAAAAAGTCCAAGGCGGCAACAAATAAGAGCGATGAAAAGTAGGTTTTGAATCGAAAACTGTATTCCTCTGTGTTCCTTATCGCTAGAAATTGGTATTCCAACTGTGTATTGCATACCGATTAACTTATCTACGGATTACTTTACTCTGAGAGGCAAGGTTTAGTTGAGAAGAATGTTGAGTAGTTCTTGTATGGTACTAATTTGAAATCTGAAGATGAGCAAATGAACTTTGTTGAAAAGGTTGATTTTTTAGTGTTTGAATATCAGCGGTACCAGCACAGAGATTTTGAAAACCATGTTTTAGTCCAAAAGAGTTTTATTTCAAGTCTTGTCCATCAAACATGGCTCGGCCCAAAAACACAAACCAAATCCTACAAAACATCATTTTAGTTCTAGAGTGATGGAATACGATTTTTATACAAGTTATGGGAAAAAATAAAATTTAAACTGCAAATTTAAAAAAATTAATCTAAATTTTTTGGGTTGCGTTAATCGGTTAATAAACTTATAACTACTACACGTTGCATAATAATTTTTTTTATCACAACTAAAACCTTTACCTTTACCTTTCTATAATTCTAATTAACTCCGCCTTGCTCAAAACTTTGCCTTAGCTCTAAGTTATAACTCAACTCACGCTATTTATTTCTTCATTTCATAAGTAGCATTTACATTTTAAGTCATGTCTAGTCCAGTTTATTTGGTGTTGCGTTGAGTTTATTGTGCTAACTTGAATTTATTAGTGTTAAAATGTGTCCAAAATTAGACCTATTTAGTGTTGAATTGAGTTTATTAATGTTGAATTGATTTTACGATGTTGAAATGTGCTGAAAATAAACCCGACAGATCCTTTTAACATGCAGTTCTGAGCTAATGCCACTACAACTTTGAAGGAGAGAATAACATTTTTATCGGAAAAGATTAACACGGAAAATAACATTTTTATTTTGCAATTTTTTTTGGAAAGATAGTTTTTCAATAGGTTTATGGAAAGATGAGATTTAATTAAAATAATAAAATGTAAAAAAATTTAGTTGCAATATTAAATTTTATTATGCAACGCGCAGTAGTTATGCAGTTTATAACTCGATTCATGCAACCCGAAAATTTTATCTTCATTTATTTTAATTTACACTTTAAACCTTGATTTTTTCATGATTTATGAAAAGATCGTATTTTAATAGATCGACTCTTTTTATTTTGAGTAACCAACGGATAATAACATTTAAATAAACGACGGAGAAGAAAGAAGTACGAATCCAAATTGGAAACAGTATCCTCCCTTTTTTCTTCCCAGCTTTAGGAAAGGGAAAATGTTTCCGAACCGGAAAAGGAAAAGTTTCCCTAACAAGAATCCTGTTTACAAATGGATTCCGTTACTCAAATCTATATAAACACGAACAAACCATTCTATCCACCTCATAAAGCCATTAATTCCTACGGCAATGGAGGAGTACGATGATGATGTCGAGGAATCTTACGACACCGATGCCGATGTCGGAGATTTTTCCGACACCAACGATGAAGAATTGGAATATTACGATGATGATGAGGAAGATAGTTTAAGTGCTGATTCAGACAGTGATGATGTCGTCTTCAGCGTATTGAGCGCCGGAGATATCCGCGGCCGCGTCGATGAAGCCACGGCCGAGATTTCGAGCCAGCTTTCGGTTTCTTCGCATGAAGCGCTGGTTCTTCTGTGCAGGTACGGGTGGAATGCGAGTAAAATCCACGAGGAATGGTTTTCCGACGAAGTGAAAACCAGGTTGAATTGCGGGCTTTTGGAGTCGGAATCAATAGATGGTGGGAAAATGGTAACCTCGGATTCGGATCAGTTCTTCTGTGGCATTTGCTTGGAAACCTACGATGTCAGTGCCGAAGATCCTCAAGCGGTTATGTCTTCTTGCGGACATGCCTTTTGTAATACGTGTTGGAGGACGTACATTAGTACTTCGATCAAGGACGGGCCCGGATGCCTGTCTTTACGGTGCCCTCAGCCGTCGTGCAGCGCCTCAATCGGGGACATGATCGATAACTTGTTGATGGATGAAGACGCCTTAAGGTACGTACTCTAATAGAATGTAAAACTTACATTAATTGTGCATGTATTATATATATTGAAATACGGGTGGAGAAAATATCAAGAATGATATCCGTTTTAACCAAAATTCAGAGTTTGGTACTGTGTTTTTGAATCTGTCCCGTAAAGTACATTTTCTTCACTTATGTCCCAAAAATTGAGCACCATTTGAAATTAAAATGGTGCCAAAATGGTACTTGAAAAACACATTTTTGGAACATAAATGAAAAAGTGAGTATCTTTCAAGGATAAATTCAAATACAGGTACCAAAGTATGAATTTCAACTGAAAATGAAAAATGGATGTCATTCTGGATATTTACTCGAAATCCAAAGTTTCCTCCACTTTTTCTTTTAATTGATCTACTTTCTAACTTTCCTTATCCTTATCTATCCTATCAGGTACGAGAATCACATCCTGAGATCCTACGTCGAGAGCAGGAAGAATATCAAGTGGTGTCCCTCTCCTGGATGCGAGTTTGTGGTTGAACTCGCATCCAGGCAGATGGGTCAGTCAAAGTCCAGCGTGGATGTAACATGCAACTGTTCACAAGGATTCTGTTTCAACTGCTCTGAGGAAAACCACACCCCAGCTGATTGCAGCCTCGTATCAAAATGGACACTGAAGAACAATTCCGAATCAGAAAATAAAAACTGGATCATAACCAACACAAAACCCTGTCCGAAATGCAACAGATTGATCGAGAAGAACGAGGGATGCATGCATATGAGCTGCGTCGCGCCGTGTAAGTTTGAGTTCTGCTGGCTTTGTTTAGGCCCGTGGTCCAAACATGGCGACCACTCAGGAGGGTTCTTAAGCTGCAACGGGTACGAGGTTGCGCGAAAAGCCGGAAAACTGTCCAAACAACTAGAGATCGTCGAGAATGCTAAGAATGCACTAATGAAATACACACATTACTATGACAGATGGATGGAGAATCACAAATCAAGAATGAAGGCTAAGGAGAGCATCAAAGAGATGCGTTCGAAGTATCTCAAGAAACTGAGCGATGATCAAATGTTGACGATGAATCAGCTTCAGTTCATCACAGATGCTTGGATTCAGATTGTGGAATGCAGGAGGGTTTTGAAATGGAGTTATGCCTACGGTTACTATATCCCCGAAGAGGAGACCGCGAAAAAAGCGCTTTTCGAGTACCTGCAAGGGGAGGCTGAGGCTAACCTCGAAAAGCTTCATGATTTAGCAGAGAATGAGGTTGCTAAACTGTCCAAAGGAGAGGTTTTGAGGGATGAATTCGACAGTTTTCGAGCGAAAGTTTCCGATCTCACTAGGGTTACTCGGAATTACTTCGATAACTTGGTTGCAGCCCTATCCAATGGTCTATCTGATGTCCACACATAAGCTGTTAATTGTAGTTTAGTCTTGTTTGTGTTAAGAGACAAGTTTGTATGAATGAAATGTGTGTACATGTTGAGTTTAACTATTAATGTCTAAATAAATAAGTTTTTTTTCTTAAAGAACATTCCTTATCCAAGCAGATTCCTTCACATTACTCCCTACGTCCCACTAGTAATGACAAATTACTATTTTCAAAGTTAAATTTGATAAACTTTGACCATAAATATAAATTAATCTATATATAATAAATATATCATTTGAGATATTGTTGAATTCATCTTAACATATATTTTTTAAATATCATTTTTATGCAAAATCGGTATATGTAGTTAGAGATATTAACGGTCAAATATGATCATTGAACATCGTGAAAAAGTAAATATGCTATTACTGTTGGGACGGAGGGAGTATATGTTATATTGCGATATTCTAAATCTAAGATTGAGTGAGATACCATACTCCCTCCGTCCCAACTTAAATTACTCCTCAATCATTGCACATCGTTCGAGACACGTGTTTGACCGTTAATATGTTTAACTACATTTAATAACGGCAAATAAAAAGTTATTTTTTCTACTTATTGCGGCGAATTCAACAATATCACATACGATAATATTATTATTTCTTATATATCTATTCAAATATGCGGCAAATTTTGATAAAGAATAGTGTCAAAAAGTAAGGGGAGTAGGCTGAGACTGAGGGAGGAGGCTGTTTCTTTGCAGTTAAGGGAATCAAATTACCACCAAATAAATGATGTAATCATAAGTAGACCTCTGAGTCGCCAAACAACAATCCCAATTGATATTGAAGTGACCAAGAACTGTGACAAACCGAATTAAAAATTACATTTCAAACTAAACCTATTTTCAATAGTTTAAATAATGAAATTTGTCACCAATTATCATCTTTGGTATAATATGAATCCTTAATTAGATATGACTACATGAATGTCAATAATAAAACAAAAATTACAGTAACACCATCACCGTCACTCTTTTTATTATTCCGTTATAATAAATGGTTCAACCGTTACTTCTCAGTCTTCATCTGTCATGACAGATGAAAAATTGTATTTTTGTTTGACCCAAAAGAAACCTTTGACCGTGATTTCATAGATTGGATATTAAGAATGATGTACTCCTATGATAAAATTAATTAGTATTATGTTAACCCATGATGTTATATATTGAGTTAACCCATGATGTTATATATTGAGTTATATGACAGTCAACTATCAATGTGTGACTCTAACTCTAACACGTCCCTCACGTGCAGCGATATGAATCATCTCGTAAATGTGGACAGAAAGGGGTAATGGGTCAATTTTGGACTTTGATACCATATTAGAATCATGAGTTCCTATCATAAAACCAATTGAGTTATATGACTATCAACTATCAATGTGGGACTCTATCTCTGTCAGGATTCATTCATGCATATATAAAAACTAATTTGAACAATTTTAGGAATACGTCATATCAATATGCCCAGCCCATGACGTATAACAGAAAATTCAAAGATTTGAAAAACACCATTTGTCGTAGCTATATAAAAAGACGAGTTTAAATAGAATTATAGTAAAATAAGAGTTTTTTAATTGTAATATTAAAAATTTACTATCCAACGTGCATTAGTTATAAGTTTATGTTCCGATTAATACAACCCAAAAATTTTATCTTAATTTGTTCTAATTTGCGGTATAAACCTTAGTTTTTCCATAACTTATTGAAAGAGCATCTTTCAAAAGACGAATTCAACAAAAAATATACATGCTGTTTTTATTCAAAAAATATAATATTACATATTTAATTTATAATATACAATATTTACCGAAAACGATTGCTTTTTAAAAAACCTGTCCTTTTGAAAACTTATTATTGAAAAGAAATTAGTTGATTGAAGAATTTCTTGTAAAGAAAAGAATGACTCGATGAAATGGATCTTTTGAAGGATCATATCAAAACTAACAAATTATATATTTTTCATCTTGTATTCTTTCTT
>JAULKM010000008.1:20978508-20988893 GCA_032355605.1 Rubia tinctorum
CATGCTAATATTCCTATTAATCAAGGAGAAAGAATGGAAATTCATGCTTTTAATGAGGATTTTCCCCAATCTTCACAGCCACAATCAAGCAATGAGAAAGGTAATGTATTTGCACATTTAAGTTTTACACATTTGATCTGTACATTATTTTATTTTCATAATTAAACTATAAAACGTACAATAATGTCAATCGTATCAATGATGTATGACTAAATCAATTAAGCTAAGTAAAAATAAAATTGTCATCTCAGAAAAGTTCTACATAAACATATTAAGCATCTCTTTTACTTCCTCTAAGCAGTTATTATATTACTAGAAAAGGAGACTAATGTTTAATTTTCCCTTTTATAATGTTTCAGGTATGTATAAAAGTAATAAGAAAAGGAGTATATATGACGAAATTCCCGCTTCTCCAAGCAGATTACTTGATCCGGTTACATGCACATATTGTAATGCTATCAAATTCTATGCAGAACCACCAACATTTTGTTGCGGTAAAGGCACACTCAAACTAGCAAAAACACAAATGCCAGCTGAACTTGTGAAATTATACAAGGCAAATGACCGTGAATCACAAGAATTTCGACAGTGTGTACGGAGCTATAATAATATGTTTGCTTTTACTTCATTTGGAGTTAACTGCGACAAAAATTTAAGCCAGAGAAACAAAGGAATATATACTTTTAGAGCTCAAGGACAAATATACCATTTCATGGACAAACTAACTCCAGCAGATGGGAAAAAATCTGAAAATGTTCAGCTCTATTTTTATGACACTGAAAACGAGATTGTAAACCGAATGGCTATTTCAAGCAAATTTAAAGAGTCAATAATCATGCAAGTACAACACATCCTTGACTGTAATCCGTGTGCTAAGTTCTTTAGGAATCTTACAAATATTAACAACCTACATAACTATGAAATCTACCTTAGATCTAACACTGGTTTAGACCAACGAACTTTTAACTGTCCATCCGTATCTCAAGTGGCTGCTATGTGGAATGAAACTGACGCTTTGTGTGGTCATACATCAAGGGATATAAGAGTTTTTAACAAGGAGGGTCGAAAGCAAATAATTAAACATTATTTTGGATGTTATGATCCCTTTCAATATCCAGTGATTTTCCCTAAAGGAGAGACAGGTTGGCATGAAGGAATAAAAAAACTCAATCTAGTTGGTAGAACTACTGATCTTGCTCAGACATGTCCCGAAGAGAACATAATCAATTTCCAAGAAACACTATCAGCAACAGATATTCTAAAAAGGGAAGAAAAAGGTAATTCTTCAACAATATTTTCCTTTAACTTATAAAATAGGTTTAACACATTTTTATCTAACATTCATAATTTTTTTGTCCTCCAGCCATATGCAAGGACAAATCAAAGGAACTTGCAGTTACCTGCAGAGAGTATTATGCATATAAATTCCAAATAAAATCAGACGATGAATCTAACCTCTTACATACTGGTAGATTATTCCAGCAATTCAGTATAATTTTTCAGAATGCTCTGGCACAGAAGCTAAGTTAGCATAAAAAAAACTAATTCTGAAAAGGGCATCATAGGCATTAGGCAAAATTTTATATACTAACAAATTATTAGCTTATGGTAAAGTTTAGGTCTAAAGAGAAAATGAACCATTTGTTTGGAGATCATCTTCCTAAATGCTATAGAACAGAAATTATGTACCAATATTCACAATATTGAAAACCGAGTGCCCTGAACCACGATGCACAAATACAGTACCTCTTGAGGTAATACCAAACGGGCGATACATGAGTCACTAAACTCTTTCCAAACCACTGCTTTAAACAATCACCAGAGTTAAAACGCTCAATCTTGAAGAGAAATCCGAAAAGATTCACAAGTAATCACTTCTTTCTAGTTACCGCAATCACAAAAAGAGAAAACGGTCAAGACATACTCGGCAAAAGGCAAAGTAACAATTTTATCTTACGGTTGGACTCCACATCATCCCTTTCCTTCTATCCTAACCACTAAACTCTTTGCATTCTACCAAAAATCATAATATAACACAGGACAAAATGTACAAGACTACAAGTCCCAAACTGAATCGAAGAACCTGACTCTTGATCATCCCTTTTCTTCAATCTTGACCACTAGACTCTTCGCATTGTACCAACAGATCTAATAAATAACACACATACAATAACATAATGGCGTGTTCATGCTGTGTATATATTCATATAAATAGTTATACGAAAACAAATATATTGATAATCAAACATTTTTCAAATCAACGAGTGTAAAGTAAGCAACTTTGACTGGGAAGGAGGATCAGAGCGAGCAGTAATGCAGTATACTGTTCTAAATTTCAGGATCGATTACATGAGAAACATACACCTGATTAGAACCAGAAATCCTCGTAGTTTCACCTGAAGTCATAAATGATCCCAGCAATTTATCATTCCAATATCATATTAAGATGAATCTTATGCCAAACCAAGCAAGTTTTCAAGTTAACACATGAAAGTTTGTTCTAAATGCACAAGATAAAGGTTTGTTTTACTTGAGAAATAAGATCTTAATGGTTCATTTTGCTGAATTTCAATTTTCCTCATACTTTACTACTTTTCTTCCATGCTATGATTTGGTGCATAATTTTACAAAAAATTTCTGTCTGAAAACATAACAGATGAATTCAAATCGAACAAGCTCAGGTATATTTTTAGTTAGAAGCACAGGTATCATAGCTTACTTATGCATTCTGAACTCATTTTTATATTTATTTAATCACCCAACAAGACAAGCTGCAAATCCATCTTTACAAAGCAAAACAACGGAATAATGCTCGAGAAGTGGGAAACAGTTGCTATTACAAAAACAACCCTACTTATGTAGCTTACCTTCACTGTCCACTACCTCAGTATGCCTTTCACTGTCACTCACCTGAAAATCTATGTTACCCAACCATAACACTGCAGCAAACATCTCTGAAATATATTCTTGCTTTGCATTGGAAATTCTGAGGTTATTGAAAACCTCCTGGTAAGTCAGAAAGGGTCCTTGAAAATTAGCAACATAGTTCAAAAATAACATACAACTAGAATGAACTCGAAGTCGAATTACGTAACTGCCTATTGTAATGTTGAGAGTCTCAGCATACGTTGCATAATGTACAAAAAACTATCAGTGAAAGGTTCCGACATAAAACAGAATGTACTACACTAACCATGTGGCATACCACAATCCTGAAGTACGTACATATGGTGAGTAAATTACAAAATATTGATCAGAAAACGGAGGAAAGAAGCAATCTTTAACCTCCTGGAACAAGACTGTCATTTACCTACTTTCGAGTAAGCTAAACCCTACACTCCAGAGCTAATGAAATAGTACTAGCAAAATTCACCAGACAGAATACAGAATCTAAGAAAAACAAGGCGTGGAGGAATGGCACCGGTTATAATATATCGAAAAAGAAATCCAGTCCTTGGCCTATCTCCCAGATTGAGATGCCTGCACCCCATGATCGAGCCTCCTGAAGGCGCATGGCGATTGACAGGAGTGATGGATAGAATACAACGTGCTTGATATTTCTGTTATCAGCATAAATGAAGAAATGCTCAGCACTTTTCTTCTCCCACTGGAGTACAGGCCTATGCTGCTCGAGTAAATTCAGATATTCCGTCCCCAGAATGGGACCTCCACCCTCTGCAAGTTATCAAAATGAGCACGAAAATATCTACAATGTAGAAATCACGAGATGATGCAATCTAAATCATACCTCCTGAATCTAGATAATCATTGCCGTAGAAGTTGATACCAAGGAATATTTTTCCAGCCAACCCCTTTCCAGAATCGTCAGTACCAAGTAGAAGCTTCAGGATGGATCGAATCCACTCCAAAGGTGCATTTGGACCTGGACTATTAGGATTTGAGAAATCATATGTCATAAGAGAAAAACCATCCACGAAAGAACTCAAGCTCGAGAGATCTTCTGGCCCGAAATCATGCGGCTGCAGTTCATCTGAATATGGAGGTCCTATGACATACACCAGCTGCAGATGCTCCCCATTTCTTGCTAGACTTACTGAATGCATAGCTTCTCCAAGTTGCTTTATAAATTGCAAGGCCTGTACAGAATACAAATTTTTTATGAAAAAAAAATCAGCAAATTAAAATTACTTTGTTGATTTTAAAATAGTGAGTGAGAATGTTACCATCATCCGCATTTGCGGATTTCGCAGGACTCCATAAGCTGCCCATCTCGACCATGACTCAAGTACAATACCATCATAATCAAATTCCCTGAAAGCGAGAAATAAAGATACGGTAATGTGTCGTAGTTGAGGGAAACCAAAAGAAGTAAAACGGTTTAACATAAGCCAAGGTATACACTTACTTGCACTCTTCAAGAATCAGGTTAATCACCCTTTTCCTTGGTTTCTTCTTGGTTAGAAGATCCACCGGCATTGCTTCCAGAACGACTCTAGGTAATACCTAAAACACATCAGGAAAAGTAAAACAGTTCTTCTTAGTAACTCACAGAAATGTGAATATTGTATTGCAAATCAACCAATGCTCAGAAGATAAGAACAAGCACAAAGTATTAGATTTTCTTTTCATTGAAGATTCAAAACGTTCACCAATTAAATCAACTTCTATCATCCCATGCCTACAGACTTTAACCTAATGTGACATGTGAAACTGTTTCTTTCCACGTTGGGGAGTGGGAGGGGAGAAAACAAGTAACTAAGTGATACCTTAGCATTACCCGCCCTTCTAACTTCGGAAATCCATCGAATATCAGCATTATGTCTTCCTTCTAACACAAAGGAGCTTCCTTCACTGTCACTACCATCACAAAAATCAAATTGCAAAAAAATGGAATCAGGAAACAAATTGTTTTAAATCTTTATGTAAACCCATTCCCCCTATTTTCCATTCTCTCAATGGATCTTCATACTTTCTCGAGCCTTCAGATGTTATAATTCATTCCAAAGTGCAAACAGTGTCTGATTTGAAAGAAAAAAGAACAACAGGAACAACAACAACGTCTGATACTAAACCAATAGAAAGTAAATGATCAAGTCTCCCTTCAGTATAACCAAATGAATCATGTCAGCTCAACAAACTAAATATTCGTAAATGGAAGTATAAAACTTCTGAGAATACGATTCTCATAGGTCTTCTGAAAGCCTATATTCAGAATTATCAACAACTGATGGCTCATTATTAAATAAATAAGCTGTATAAGATTATCCACCGCCTCAACAATATCTGAAACCATGAAAAGTTTAAAATGAAGCATACACAAACATATGATATGCACCAAAAGAAAAATCAGCCCCAAATGAATATTTCCAAAACTCATGAACACAGCAACATGATTAACAATCTATAGTATATCAACTAAATTATACATAAATATTCAGAAACCAAAGCAGTTAATTGTTAGCTCTACATAATCAGCTCCATTCCAAAACTACAAACAAGGGGTACAAAAATTAAATCACTCAATGGAACAAATCATCAAACATTTTTCATGCAAGAACGAAATACAAAACAACTCAAAAATATAATTCAAACAATCTTCAACATCAACAGGAGTGACAATACATAATAACAAGAAAAAAATCCATTGAACGAAACTTGATGAAGGAAACCCAATAAGCAAATCACTTCAATAACAACTCGGACGGAGCCATGAGAATTTCATATGAGACTCGTACGGAAAATGGCAAGAATAGCACTATATCGACAATATATCGATTGAACGTAGCTTGAGAATGGCAGACTTTTTGCCAAATTTACACCACTATATCGACAGCCCGCACATTGCGCGGGCATCACTTACCTAGTAAATGATAAAATACACAACGGAACAGTGTACTTGTAATTACTATTAGAAAATAGATAGTGGCAAGTCGGCATCGTCCACGGGGAAAATGAAGTTTTATTGAATATTAAACGTAGTCAAAAAGCACACAAACAATGTCACTCTACGCGTGGTAACAAAGTTGGGGTTGGGGGAGGGTTTTTTTTGGAAAATACTACGACAATTTTAAACTACTAAATTTGCAAACGATTAGAAAGAAATATGTAAAAATGATCAAAACTAGCACAAAAGATGGAATAAAAATGATAACGAGTCTTGTGCGCAATTGGTTTACATTTCTAGTTATCCTTTGATCATCGACTAATCATCTTATTTTTATGCATTAACCACATATTGTGGAGAACTTGTCAACACCTTTCAAGTGAAGACATTTCTCACCTCTCCTCGGTTATAGTAAAAGTGGGCGATCGGCACCACCCTTATCCTCGGGTCACTCTAGACGATCGGTGTTATAGACTTCCCCGAGAATAGCAATAAGCATGGAGACCTAACACAACTACCACAATGTCCTACGAGCGAGAAACATATAGCTAGTACAATTACATCTAATAACAACGACTACGGGGATCGGCCTTCATGCTAGACGTTGTTAGTGAGCCACATTGATAATTAGGTAAACCCATTCAAATTCATCCTAAACCTAAGTAATTTCATCAATCAACAATCATATTAGTTGTCACCTTAATTACAACCTAACATCAATCAACAATAATCACATCGACAAAACAACAAATTCTTAGGGTTTGACCAAAAACCTAGCAAACAATCAATTCACAATTTTCAACTAGTTGATCATCCTAGTCTAAATCATGCATTAATCACACAACAAAGCAAAAAACATACTTGATAATCAAAGCACAAAATAGGATAACCCAAATCTCACAAATTCATAATGGAAATGCTTACCAATTGCTCCCAAGAGTATATGTAGCCTAGATTATGAAAGCCCATAACATAATAGCAAGAATCCATGGTAAACAGAGAGTAAAAGATGAAGAATAAAATCTCCCTAGGTTTTTGGGGAGAGTTTTCGAGTAGAAGTATGAAGAGGGAGTGTTTTTGAGGCTGAACAATGAAGATAAGACTGCTCAAATCCGTCCACTGCGGGCCGCGAGACATCGTTGTGGCCCGTAATGATCAATCTGCCCCCTTTTTCTTTCTGTCACTATGAGAGAACCGTTCATCCATTTTGGGAGTTCTTGTAGTCATTCTTATAATATTTGGTAAGATAAATCCAATGGTACCACCCTCGGAAGCTGATTCTTCTCGGATCGTTCCTAAAACTCAGTTCAAACTTTGGATCACAATTCATCCATTTCTGTCTTCCTTCTTCGACCCTTTTATCTTCTACCACGTTTTGACTCGTGACCTTCAATCTTCTACCATCCTTGTGAATGACCTTCACTAAAATACTCCAAAGTGCTTATGAGCAATCTACAAATTAAGCTCACAAAAAGAAATCTAAATGCGTAAGGACTAAAAATCCATTAGACTCAAAAGAGGTTACGAAATGAAGGATTTAGATACGAAAACTAAAAATGATTATCTAAATCCCTTATAATGTAATCCTACCTAAATCTAGAAATCTTCCAACAAAAAGATAACGAAAGAGAAGTTAAATGCTTCAGAAAATGCATGCATTTGACGTCTCATCACCAAGTTTGGAACTTCATTGCTTAAGGTAAACCACAAGTCGGGAGGCAGTTACAAAATCGAAACAAGGACCATAAAATATTCCCATATCAAAACAACACTCATGCCTTCAATAGCGGTCCAACCAAGCATTTACGAACTCGGTAGAAAGGTTGGATCCCTTGTTCCAATTTAGGAACCTATAACGATCAAAGTCGTACATGCATAATCACTTTTAAAATTAGTCAATTAAAGGAGATTCTTAGTTGAACCACCTTTAAACTCGATTTAGTAAAGGAGGTTCCTTAAAAACCGCCTTCCAAAGCAGTTGAACCACCTTCATAAACATAGGGGGTCCAATTCAGGCGTGTTCCGAATTTGAAACCGTCTAGGAAGGCACTTTTTAAAAAAATGGACAGAATCCCCTTTGAATTGGCGCATTTAACGGGTCTTTCTCCAATAGTTTTCCTTTCTCTTTACATGTTTTTCTAAAATTAAATGGCATTAAGCACCAAACTATAATTCCAACTTCATTAGTTTGAGTTTGGAAGTTCAATTTCAAAATTACCATTGAAAATGACAGAGTTTCAAGTTCAGAAATCAATCCCACAAGGTTATGTGTTCGATCGAGACTTGATTCGATTTTTTGGATGTGGTCCAACCGACCAGTTCAAACTCAGAACAAGTATTGGATCTCAGTTCCCATTTCTTAATTGACTACGATCAAAGTCACTTTGATACAACCGCCTTTAATTAAGTACAATTAAAGGCGGTTCTATGTTCAACCATCTTTAATTCTTATAAATCAAAGGAGGTTCTTTGAAAGCCCCCTTCTATATCGGTTGAACCACCTTTGAATTTCATAAGGGTCTAAATCACATAGTTTCCGAGTTTGGAACATCTGGTTCCTAGGAAATTCTTCGAAGCCGTCTTTAATAGACTATTCTCCACTAGTGTAATAACTAATGCAAATGATACAATATCCCTAAGATACCAGTATCCTCAAAGATATGCTACTATATAAAAATACACCCCAACAATACCTCCTAATATATCTCTTTATATAATGGATTGTCAATCTTCTGAGATTGTCTCTAAATTAGACTTGGGAGTAAATAAATATAGTGAAATTATAAAATAGGAGTTGGTTAAATTTTGGGGTCAAATTATAATAACTTTATTTTTAGGATCCGTTTTTAAACAATTAATGAAATCCAAGGGCTAAAGTTGCAATTGCACGGAAAAAATCGTCGGAGCTCTGAATTGCATCGGAACCACCATCACTACCCCAAAGCTCTGCATCACAGATGGATTTTTTTTGGTTTCATCATGTACCCCGAAGCTCTTTATCACAACGGAATTTCATTTGGTTTTGTAAAAAATGAATTATTCGCATTCTTTGCCAGATTTTGCATCATTTTGGCCAAATTTTTGGGTTGGGTTTGAAGAGAATTCATTGCTATATTTCAATTGATTTTTGCCTAAGTCAAGGGAATGAGGGAGGGGAAGGTTGGGTCAAATTCCAGTCAAATATGACTCAAATACGGGCTGAAAATTAGGTTATGTTTAGTGAGCTAAATTTGTCTTTGAGCATGTCCCCTAAAATAGTTTTAAAAATATTAAAAAAAAATTTAAAAATCAAATTAAAAGGTTAATCATCAATTTTTGGCCGGGTTTTTGGGTTAGGTTTAAACAGCATTCATTGCCGGATTTCAATCAATTTCTGCCTGGGTCGAGGGAAGGAAGGAGGGGGAAGGCCGGGTCAAATTATAGTCAAATTCGGGTTGAAAATGAGGTTATGTTTATTGAGCTGAATTTGTCTTTGAGCATAATCCCTAAAATAGTTAATTTAAAAATATAAAATAGTAAAACATCAAATTAAAATGGTTATTCATCAATTTTCAGCCGGGTTTTTGGGTTGGGTGTGAACAACATTCATTGTCAGATTTCAATTAATATTTCCTTGGTTGAGGGAAGGAGGCGGAAGGTTGGGTCAAATTCCGGTCAAATATGAGTCAAATAGGGCGATGAGACGTCAAATGCATGTATTTTTTTGAAGCATTTAACATCTCTTCTGTTATTTTTTTGTTAGAATATTGCTAGATTTAGGTAGTTTTACATATAAGGGGTTTAGATAACCTCTTTTTAGTCTAATGGATTTTTGGTCTTTACGAGCATCTGGATTCCTTTTTGGGAGCTTAATTTGTAGATTGCTTCTAAACACTTTGGAGTATTTAGATAGGGTCATTCGCAAGGATGGTAGAAGATTGAAGGCCACGAGTCAAAAGATGGTAGAAGATGAAAGGGTCGAAGAAGGAAGACAAAGAAGCGGATGAATTGTGATCTGGAAGTTTGAACCGAGTTCTAGGAATGATCCGGGAAGAACCAGCCTCCAAGGATGATACCATTAGACTCTTCTTCGCGAGTACTATAAAAACGATTGCAAGAAATACCAAAATGGATGAACGGTTCCCTCGTAGTGACCGAAAGAAGAAGGGGGCAGATTGATCATTACGAGCCGCAGCGATTTCTGCAGCCCGCAACGGACGGATTTGAGCAGCCTTATCTTCATTTTTCAGCCTCAAAAACTCTCTCCATTCATACTTCTTCCTTATTCTAATTACCCTACTTTGCATTTATTTCTCCATCATTTCTCCTATGTTAACCATGGATTTTTGTTCTTTTGTTTTGGGTTTAGCTAATCTAGGCTAAATATACTCTTTGGAGCAATTGGTAAGCATTTCTAGTATGAATTTGCGAGATTTGATTTACCCTATTTTTTACTTTTATTATCAAGTATATTTTGTGCTTTATTGTGTAGTTAATGCATGATTTAGACTAGGATGATCAACTAGTTGATGATTATAGGTTAATTATTTGCTAGGTTTTT
>JAULKM010000008.1:21023797-21043624 GCA_032355605.1 Rubia tinctorum
ACATAACCCTTGAATGTTTGATCTAGACGTGGAATGTCTTCATTTATGGTGGTAGTCGTCCCTTGATCTCCATCAAACCTCCTCTCCAAACCCTCTATGTGCTCTCTAGTAGTGGAAATGTGCTCTTATTTATCGGCAGGATCTAGTGTTCTAACATTCCTCAAAATGAGGTTTAACATTCTATGATGCTCTTGAATTTGATTTTGTAGTTGCCTCATTTTCTCTCCTCTATAAGATAGGATGTAAATTTTGATTTTGAATTTGTATGGCTATGGATGGTGCAAACAGGCTTTATGAAATTGCTCTCGAAATGAGGCAACTACAAAATCAAATTCAAGAGCATCATAGAATGTTAAATCTCTTTTTGAGAAATGTTAGAACACTAGATCTTGCCGATAAAGAAGAGTGCATTTGCACTGCTAGAGAGCATATAGAGGGTTTGGAGAGGAGGTTACAAGTGCTCAGGGACGGATTTAAGGGGGTGTCAGGGGGTGCTTTGGCACCACCTCAATTGCAGCATACAAGAAGGAAGGTTTAAATATTTCTTTTAAGCCACTCGTTAATTTTTTTTGAAAAATATCATCTACCCCTTAATGATTGTCGTCTTCTAATTAAGATGTGTGTGTGTGTGTGTGAAAACTTGCTAATCTGGAAATGAAAATTTTCCGAAGCTGCTGACGGAGATGCGCAGAGGGAGAAAGATATGTGCCTTAAAGGAAACAAGTAATTGGGAAAGAAACTTCCTAATTATAAAATTAAAGTACATTAAAAGAGTGGTATTCATGGGCCATGGGCCACTTCAATTTTTTTTTAAATGATTCAATGCCAACAAAGAATTGGGATAGTTAAGACCTGCACAAATTTCCCGTTTAAATATCATTTTAATTAATTGAAAATTATATTTAATTCTTTTAAGGAATTGAAAGAGTTAACAGATTGTCCAATATATATATTATTTTATTTTATTTTAAGGAAGTGCAAGATTTTGCTAGCAGCTAATGCTTATGTATATGCCAAAATTTTAAGCAACAAAACATAACAATTATATAGACCTTCTCCAAATCAGCAAAAGTTTCAACAAAGTTAGTACATGTATGATTAATTTTCTCTAATTTTTCATCAAAAATTTATGTGATTAAATATTTTAAACATTTTATTGTTTGTGTATATTTTATTAAATTTGTTCGTTATTCTTATAGCACCCCTCAATATTTGTTCTGGATCCGCCACTGTAAGTGCTGCGAGCGAACCAGAATGACCTAATTGTGTAGCCTATCACCCACAAATTTACATCATAGCTTATAGATGAGAAAAAATGAGGCAACTACAAAATCAAATTCAAGAGCATCATAGAATGTTATACCTCATTTTGAGGAATGTAATAACACTAGATCCTACGGATAAAAAAACACATTTTCACTGCTAGAGAGCGTATAGAGGGTTTGAAGATGATGCAGCAAGTGCTGTGAGAGAACCAGAATTACCTAATTGTGCAGGTCATCACCCACGGGCACCAGAGAGAGTAGAAGACTCCATTAACTCCTTTTATTTTAGAAAAAAATTGATTAAGAGTGATGAAACATTTAATATTAATAAAAAGGATGTAAAATTATTTAATATATTACTAGAGGCAATGTGTTTTATCACAAAATTTTTGGAATAATAAAATATTTTAATTGCCTTAATTACCCTTCTTACTAATTTTGACATAAATTTAGTAGTTTCTCAACATGTCAATTCTATACGCAACAAACAAACAAGGTTTATTTGACACAAAATCTCATAAATCATATGTTAGTATATTAGTGCCTAAAAATATAACAAACTTAATGTGTTTCGAACTACACCTACATTTGCTTGGGAGAAACAACATCGCAATTTTGCACACTTTTATTTATCTTCAAACATTAATATATCATCACTTCACTTAATTTTTCCTCATAATGAATATTTAATTAAATAGGTAGTGAAATATCTCGTTACTAAATGTTTTTTTTATGTCATTAATTTTTGTAAGGTTGTGAAAACTATTAGTAAAGGACAAAAACATAAAAGATGGATGTAAAATTGTCTTTTAAAATATAATATAATATCTTTTATTTTCAAAGTACTTAATATATAAATGTTATTCTTTCCAAGTAGAAGGCTCATTTTGTGATACGTCCAATTTCATAGTTCGAATAATACATGAAATATTTTTTTAAATGCATCTTATGCATGTGGAAAATGAGGGGAATATTGAAAAATTTTGTTTAACTTTTTTTACTTAAAGAGAAGTCCAAACTATATATGTTGATGGTAAAAATTATTTGAACACTTCCTAATAATATTTATAAAATATCAATATTAAAGCATATATCTGCTCTAATATTTGGCAATTAATCTTATTGTAAGCGCATATGAACCACACCTTTCTTTTTGCAAAATTCTTTAAAGAAGAAAAAAATAATTTTGTGGGATAAAATCGCCAGCTTATGTACTTCCAAATATTCATTCTAGCTTACAAAATTTTAAATCATAGAAAAACCATTTGAAATCATTTGAAATCATAGAAATATTGAGGTACACAAGTGGAGAAAGGGGTCATTAAAAGCGGTTATAACGAACCAAAGAAGGCATTTTAGAACGACCTTTTCTGGCTCCGCCTTTGATCGATTTAGATCAAAGACGGTTCAAATAACCTGCTTTAATAGGGTCAGAAAAAGTTTCTGAAATTTGAAACTATATCTGACCTTCCAAAGATTGGTTTCTGGCAGCGGGGACCTAGAAAAGAACAACAGCAATACAAACGCAAAAATAATAGCAATACAAATGTCATCTACGACCGGGACTTTCAACTACGACGCGACAGAAGCATTCTCCAACGAGCGGCCCCTTGATCAAGCGATTGGAGATGTCGATCGATCTCCACCATCTCTGGCTTCACAAAAAATAGCTTCACGATGAACGGCGGATCCAATCGGGGGAGCTTCCCGTCGAATGGCAGATGTGAGCTTCACATCGGAGGGGGCTGACAGAAGCATAGAGGTGAGCTTCGCGACTGAGCTATCCGACGAATGGCGGAGGCGAGCTTCCTTACGAATCCAAGTGGAGAGCTTCCCAGTGGATCCAAGAGGTGAGCTTCCCGGCGAACGGTGGAGGCGAGCGACTGACAGAGTTTCTCGGCACGACAGAGCCGTGAGGGTGGACGAAAGAGATGGTGGCGGAAATAAAGGTAAGAGATGGTGGTGGCGGTGGAGTAAGGGTGGCGACGTGAGAGGATTGGCTAGCTGGGATGGCGGCGGTGGAATTAGGGTGTCGGAGTGAGGGATTGGAGTTAGGATGGCAGAGTGAGGGGTTGGAGTTAGGGTGGTGGAGTGAGGGGCTGGAGTTAGGGTGGTGGAGTGAGAGACTGGTGGAGAAGGAAGGGGCTTAGGGTTTTGCTAATAAAGGAAGAGGGTTTGGCATTTGGGCTAACACTTTCTTTTATATTGGGCAAAAAGGCAACCCATTATAGAAGGTTCTATTGTAGAACCGCATTTAAATTTCATAGTTGACCTAGGAAAGCAATTTTGAACTCGGAAATGCTTTCGGACCAAAATTAAAGGTGGTTCTAAAGGCGGAACCGCCTTTAATTAATTTCGAACTGCCTTTAAAATGAAAAAAAAAAAGTGACCTAAGAGCCACTTCCAAACTCGGAAATCATTTCTGATATACAATAAAGGCTATTCCAATGGAACCGCCTTCTAACGGTGCCTTTAATAGGGCACTCTCTACTGTTTGTAGTATTTGATAAAAAAATCATCAATAACATGAATGATGCATGAATGAAATATTCATTTCCAAAAATACCGTATTTATCTGATGCACAATATTGGGACTTGAAACACGATATAAATATTAGTAAATATCATGAGATTTGAAACATCATTTTTTTATTCAGTTGAAATACGATATAAATACTAGTAAATATCATGGGATTTGAAACATCATTTTTTTATTCAGTTGAAATATGATATAAATACTTGTGATCATGGGATTTGAAACATCATTTTTTTTATTCACAACTAATACTTCATATGTCCCACCATTATTGACATATTTACTTTTTTCAAGTCAAAATTGGTAAACTTTGACCCTATCTGAGAGGGAATTTAAATTAAATATTTATACGTACCAAAACGTATTGGGGCATGTTATAGTAGAATACTGGGTGTGATTTAGTCTCTGCACATTGGGCAGGAAAGCTTGTGTCGACCCCTTTCTGCCGAAAACTCAAACCTAGTTGGTCTTCTACCGTCAGAAGTACGCTTGGCCGGACGCACCACAGATCGCGAATATCAGAACTGATCAAAATAGTTTGACTAGAAATAACTTGTGTAGCACACATAAGGCCGACAACCCATATCGTGTGATAAACAAATTGGGAGGGTGGATTTGTGAGGAGGATCAAGGCATATGGGACATTTGATTTCGTCCCATTCACCCTTCTTTTTCTCATTTTGATTGCACTTTTTCCTCTTCCTGATCTGAGGTTGTAAGGGATACGACAGGGTACTGCATTTGACTGCTTCCGCATCTTCAACCGAGAAATGTATAGGAAGCAAGCACTGGATTTAGGCTATGTTATGCGAATGAGAGGGAATTTAAATTAAATATTTATACATATCAATACGTATTGAGGCTTGTGATAGTAAAATATTGTGTGTGATTTAGCAACACCCATTTATAAAGTGGTAGCATTACTAGCACACTAAAAACATATTTCAAATTTAATTAAATAACACTGAAAATGACATTTTCCTAGAAAAATAAAAACCATAATGACGCATGAACGAAATATTCATTTTCAAAAATATTGTATTTCAACGGATGCACAGTCATGAGACTTAAAACACGATATAAATACTAGTAAATCATGTGATTTGAAACATCAATTTTTTCAATTGAAATACGATATAAATACTAGTAATCATGGATTTAAAATATCATTTTTTTATTCATAACTAATACTCCCTCTGTCCTATCATTATTGGATTATTTACTTTTTTCAATTCAATATTTAGGAATACTAAAGAAATTACATATATAAACTATAAAATTTAATTTTATGGAACCTGTATTTAGGAATACTAAAGAAATTACATATATCTACTATAAAATTTAATTTTATGGAACCTGTATTTAGGAATACTAAAGAAATTTAAAATTTTAATAGTAGATACAGGTAATAAATAAGATAATACTAAAGATCCGATCCATAAAATTTCTCAATTCTATCACAGGGTACTTACTAGATCCAATAAGTACATTCGATCTAATAGGATGATTTTATTGTATCTAGGCTAATACCTATCAAGCCACTTCATGAATAAAATGTGACCAATTAACTAACCAACAAAACTACTTGTTACAAATAGCATCTTGATGTTGCATCGAAACAGATAAATGTTCCCTAATCTGCCTAACATTGAACTTGTTAAAATGATCTGCATGGATCGGATCTTTAGTATTCTCTTATTTATTACATGTATCTACTATTAAATTTGTAAATTTCTTTAGTGTTCCTAAATACAGGTTCCATAAAATTATATTTAATAGTATATACAGGTAATTTCTTCAGTATTCCCAAATATTTACTTGAAAAAAGTAATCATACCAATAATGATAGGACGGAGGAAGTATTAGTTGTGAATAAAAAATGATGTTTCAAATCTCATGATTACTAGCATTTATATGGTATTTCAATTTAATAAAAAATGATGTTTCAAATCTCATGATTTACTAGTATTTATATCATATTTATATCGTGTTTCAAGTCCCACGATTGTCCATCCGTTGAAATAAAATATTTTTGGAAATGAATATTTCATTCATGCATCATTATGGGTTTTTTTCTAGGGAAATGTCATTTTCAGTGTTATTTAATTAAATTTGAAACATGTTTTTAGCATGCCAGTAATGCTACCACTTTATAAATGGGTGTTGTTAAATCACACCTGGTATTTTACTATCACGCGCCTCAATACGTACTGGTATGTATAAATATTTAATTTAAATTTCCTCTCATTTGCATAGCATAACCTAAATCCAGTGCTTGCTTCCTATACATTTCTCTGTTGAAGATGTCGAAGCAGCCGAATACAGTACTTGGTCCTATCCCTTACAACCTCAGATCGGGAAGAGGAAAAATGTGCAATCAAAATGAGAAAAAGAAGGGTGAATGGGACGAAATCAAATGTCCCATATGCCTTGATCCTCCTCACATAGTCATCCTCCTAATTTGTTCGTCGCACGATAAGTGTTGTCGGCCTTATATGTGTGACACAAGTTATCTCCAGTCAAACTGATTCTGCTATTCGCGATCTGTGGTGCGTCCAACCAAGCGGACTTCTGACGGTAGAATGCCAACTAGGTTTGAGTTTCCGGCGGATAGGAGTCAACACAAGCTTTCATTTCATGTCCACTGTGCAGGGTGAAATCTCTAGGTGGATCATCGATGAGCGTGCTCATGATTCCATGAATCAGATTGTTCAAACCTGCGAGTTGGATTCCTGCGACATCCGTGGGGACTATATTAATTTGAAGGATCATGCTAGAGTTATGGTCTATGAAAATGATGACTATGGTGATGAAGAATAGAATGGTAATTTGGTTCTTCATAATCAACTTTAGCAGATTGAAATTGTTTCCTTTGGTTGTTAGTACTATGCATTCTGCTACTGCTGCTATGTTTGATTATTAATACAAGTCTGAAGCAAAAATTTTTTTCTTCAAATTCTCATATTTTCTCATTTCTCCAGCATGACGGCATCCGAAATTAATACTGTTACATTTTACATCGGAACTAAAATTCTCAAAAATACTGTAATTATGTGTAACTTAATTATAACATAATTCTTATGCTATAATTCTCGCACCACAGTTATTAGTATGTGAGTAATTATGTAGAACTTAATTGTGCCATGGTTTTACGCCTACACTAATTTACTCAAATTTTCAATAATTTAGAGTGAGTAATTATGCCATAAATTGTGCAATTACCCTCTAATAAATTGGTTTGTGTCGCCGACGATTGTTCTTGCTGATGATGTTTCTTGAGCACTGGTTCGCGTCGACGATGGGAGGGGGTGATGATGGACCGAGTTTCGTGAAGGGGGAGTCACGGCGGGCTGTCTGCTTCACATTCATCGGATCTGGGTGACTCAACTTTTCTGGTGATAAGCCAAAAAAATTGACGTTGATTTCTCCGGAATGTCGGAGTGTTGGCCAGCCGTCAATAACTAAATTCAGATATTAATTGTTTTTAATGATTTTTTAATTAAATTTAAATACATGCAGTAATAAGAATGTATATATTATTTAATATAGGACGTAATACAGTAAAATAGCAATCAACTTATAAACAGAGGCTTTATAAGTGTCTTATGTTCAAATAAATTGAGTACTAACACTTGTGACTATGGATATTGCAAACATGTGCAGTTGTTGCCGAAACAAGAATACTTCAAAATCAAATTCAATGCAAAATGAATATGATCTTCATACACAGATGATGAATTTCGTTCAAATCTTTGTTTAGACAAGAATACAAGCCCTCCTATAAACACACTTGCACATACAGTCATACAACATTTCACAAAACATGCGCACAACAGTCACTGAACATGCACATAACTTGATAAGGATAACATGTTGTTCTGCCTTCCGTTCGAAAGAAGATATTAAGTGACAGAGGAATAGGAATGCACACATTTATGTCCTTTAGTGAATGTGTATTTTCCTAATATAGTTGGAGTATTAATACAGATTTTTTGAGCGATGGGAATGTTTAGCTGGATATCTCTTTTGATCTGCTAGCATCAATTATATTAGGGTCACATACAAAATATGAAATTGAATTTAAAAATAAATGTTGGGCCGGAAGTCCATGAGTAATCAAATGAGCATTGAGTTTAGAACTCATGAAGTCTGATTGTGTTAGACCCAGATTGACTTGAATTAGGGTTTCACACTAATCAATACGATAATTATTAGAAACCTAAAAGTATGGAACGACATAAAACCAAAATTCCTACCAATCTCATAAAACCAACTTCGTCGTAAAAGAAAAGAAGAGAGCATCAGGTTGTCTTTGCTAGCTGATCTGTCCTAAGATGACAATGGTGTAGGCGGTCTAATCGTGGTGTGTGGATACGAATAGGTAGATCACATATGAGATTTTCATCTCCATAGTTGATTGATTCTGCCTGAAAAATACGCTTGAAGATCTCATATATTTGGCTCAAAGGTTTGGATATATTTGCAGGAAACTTGGAAGCTCCAAGGTACCAGACCTTTTGGCTCAAACCCTCAAGATATATGGCGCATTTCGTTCAAATCCTTATTTACACAAGAATATAAGCACTCATATACACACGACGGACACATAATATGCACAGAAAACGCACACTGTACGCACTAACTATACTTACATGGTTTACTTTTGTCATGGCTGCTGAATGTGTTGTGCAGGCTAAATTTCATTCCCTAGCCCGATGAGGATTCATCCCTTCCAAGTAGGACTGTCAAACGGGTGATTCAGATTAACCCACTACCCGACCTAATTATCTTATTTATTAATGGGTTATTATCCAATTAAACTCAATTACTAATAGATCATTATGGGTTAGATCATAAAATGGTTTGGTTATTTATTAACCACTTAACTCGTGAGTGGATTAATTCATATGATTGGGTGGGCTAAAATTTATTGATCCGATAATCATTATCTAATAAGTCAATATTTAATTAATCGAATACGTCATCGTTCTTCCTTCTTTTTCCTCCATCTATTCTTCTTCTACTGGCCCGAGTTAGTCAGGTCGTGTTTCGGGATTGTGTCGTTCATACTTTGGATTGTTGATGCAGGTTATTGAGTCAGTTTCAGGTCCAAGTAGTCGAGTTGAGTTTCGGTCCCACTTAGTCGGGTTTCAAGTATGCTTTGTCGGGTCAAGTTTTGATACCAAGTTATCGAGTGAGGTTTCATATTTGAGTTAGCCAAGTCGGGTTTCAGGTCCAGGTTGTTAGGTTTGGTTTTGGGTCTGGGGTAGTCGGGTCAAGTTTCATGCCTAGATTGATCGGGTTAAGTTTATGGTTGGGATTACCGGGTCTAATTTGGTCAATTTTTTAACCAGGGTTGTCAATTCGAGTTCCGTGCCCAATTTTTTGGATCAGGTTTGGGCCCAAGTTTTTTAGTTGAGTTTCAAGCTCAAGAAAGTCGAGTCACATTTCAGGTCCGGGTTAGCAAGACTTTTGGGTTTTGGCCTGGGTTGTCAGGTTGAGTTTTGAATCCGGGTTATCGAGTCGAGTTTTGGGCCAGAGTTAGTCGGCTTGGATTGTAGGCCTAGGTTGGTCGGGTCAAGATTCTGGCCCGGGTTTATATGGTCTTATTTCAGGTCTAGGTTGGTGGGGTCAAGTTTCTAACTCGAGTTGTCGAATCGGGTTTCAAGCATGGGTTTTTAGATTGGGTTTCAATTTTGGTTTGTCATGTTTTGGGCCCCAGTTTTCGAGTCAGATTTCAAGCCCAAGTAAGTTGAGTCGTGTTTCGAGTCTAGGCCGTCTAGACTTTGGGTTTTTAGGCCCGAGTGCTAAGGTTGGTTTCGAGCCTGGGTTGTCGAGTCGAGATTTGGACTCAAGTTAATCGAATTGGGTTTCGAGTTCAGGTTGGTCGAGTCAGAATTTTGGCCTGAGTTAACAGGGTCATATTTTGAGCCCAAATTGGTCGGGTTAAGTTTCAGACCCGGGTTATTGGGTCAAGTTCAAGGCCCAATTTATCGGGTCGAGTTTCAAGTCCAAGTTGATTGTGTTTGATTTTAATCCCGTTCCACATAATTAATTATAGAAACACGACTCCTCGTGTGGATCGGAGGGAGTGGTAAAAAGAAGAGCATATACAATCTCAAGATTCAAGAACCATATGTGAATTGTGACTCTAGTCATAGCTATCCAAGGTAAAGCCAATGAGAGTGTTTTGGGCATCCGTAAACAGCCACATTGGCAAAACTACAACTGGGCAATATCTACTAGAAAGGTGCATTAAGACTTCACTGATTCCAGGACTTCATTTCCCTTCGACTGCCATTCTCTTGCGTATCTCAAAAGCTGTGTTGAATATCCCCATCGTTGGCTGGTTGCACACGAAGCACTTCTTATTTTTTCCATGATGCTGCCAGCGAGAAGCAATAATTAGCATCCAATCATAAGTCAACTTTTCAAGAAAGATGATGCTATACATATTATTGATGAAGGGAAAAAAAATAAAAACAAGTAGCATCCACAAGCATATAACTATCAAAATAGTTCTAAAATTCGAACAATAATGAAAGGATAACTTGCGTTAATTTTTATGCCTAGCACAGCAGCCAGATGTAAACCCCGACGACACAATAGTATCCCAGAGCAATAAGACTTCATAACCAAACCTAATCCTTAAACAGAAAATTCTATTTCTTTCTGAAACATGCTTCAAGCACATACCGATTTGATTACATGTGGCATGCATATTGTGATTGAGTGTGTCGATGTCTACTTTATACTAATTGATAAATAATAACACATACCTTCAGCGCACAGTGTTCACAGAAATAGTGCTTGCACTTGGTAACCACGGGATCCACAAAAGGTTGCCTACAAATGAAGCAAGCAAATGGTAAGGCATCATCTCCCTCTTCATCACTATCATCTGCGGCATCCTCATCCTCATTGTCAAGTCCCATTGCTAATTTCCTTTTCCTCAACTTCTCTGCTTCATCCCATTCCCTCTCTATCTGCCATCCTGATTTGTAGTCCCCGCGGTCATGCATAAACTTACATGAATCCCCATATCCACAATAACCCGTTTCCTTGTAATCCTTGCAAATATCTGGCTGATAATCGAACCTTGCAGAGACTCTAATGTGGGCAGATGCTCTAAGAGGTCCATGTGATCCACCAGCTTTCTCACTAGACACTGTATGCTCCCTCCGAAATCCAGCCTTGTGGTCAGTGTAACCATGTATTCCCTTATATAGTTTCTCACCACCAGTAGTTGAACTTTTTCCTTTCAAGGCTTCCTCTGATTGCTTGAGAACTCTCTCCCTGATTGCCCGAGCATCTCTCGAGAAATCAGTCTCTGTTTCCAGCGTGGCTGTAGCCTTACTATCATTGTTGACCTGAATTTCCTTCACGGACTCAAACTGAAAAAGGGGAGTTTTGGTTCCTTCCTCTGTCTCAAAGTCATGCTGGCATTTGGAGGATCCGGTAGCGAAGTGCAGCTTATTGTCAGCTGCAGCTGGTCTCTTCTTGTTATAAACAACCGTGCTGTCATCCATGGTGTCTTCATCACCATTGTCTTCTTCAAGACCAGGGCGTTTTCTGATGTTTTTGTTTTTAGACGGCTTCTTGAAGAAACTGCAAACTGCAAGTTATAAAGACATTTACTGATCACATACGATCTCAAATTATTGAAATGGCAAATAAAACAACAGTGTAAAGAAAACCTAGACATAAAAACTTTGGAATGAAAGTACCTGGGGACCAAGCAAAAATTCAACCCCTCCAACAAAAGTACTGACACAATAAAAATCACCCTATCTTTGGATTAAGGTTAATTGTTCCTTATGTTCTGCATGTTGTCATGGGGCACTTAGGCTAAGGTATCCTAGACATGTGTTAGGATTATCTCAAGCGATTAAACTTAACATAGCTAAGCACGTCACAAGACATTGAATGACAAGCAGACTCTCTTAGTGATAAGTTCATTTCGGCTCACTACATTATTTGCAATGCATTCAATTGGATATATTTGTTCACCACACTTTAATAAAGAATTGAACTCCTTTCAAAGGTACATCCTAAGAATCTGTCCAAAAAAATCAAAGCCAGTATCACAAAAGTCAGTAGCAACTCACTGAGCTACAATAAAAGCCATTTACAGACTCTAAGAACACCATCATAACTGAAATTGAGTATTTTAATACCTACCCAGAGACAGAGAGACAAAAATCCTTGAATTCCTCATGAATTTACAAAACCCCACTAAACAAATTGTGAAGCTTGAATAGATAAAAGAAACTGAAAAGAGGCGTACCTTGTTGTTGCTGCAGCTGCTGCTCTTCTTGTTTTTTAAGCTCGCCCGAGTCAGACATTGAATTTGTGAAAATGTACGGCGACAAAGTCGCTGAATCCTGCATAACATCAATAAAACAATCAAATTGAATTAGAAAAAAGCAAAAAAAGAAAAATAGATGAGTACAGCCAAATCACTAGAAGGCTTGAGAAGATACACAACAGCTAGTATCAAGAAATTTAGGCACAATTGTCAATTTGTCATTTAAAGAATCCTCAAACACATAAAAAGAGAGTTTTTTTATATGTCTGGCTTGGACACTGAATCCTTTACAAAACAAATCAGCATTAAAAATCTAATTTGTTTAAAAAGAATCTAATTTTTTAAGAAGAACAGCATCACAAACTCAGAGAACAACATCAGTCATCACAGACTAACACTGAAATAATAAACTTGATCAGAGATGGTACTCAAAAAAACAAGGAATGTCCAACTGCAGTCCTTCTGGAACTGTGTTCAAAGAACTCCAACCTCATTCTCGCTGCACTTTAATAAGGTGAGTATGAACATTTAGTTGAAGTTTTCCATGATGGAACAATTAGGTCGAAGAAAGGAAAGCAAATGCTTAACCTGCTTGTTGATACATAAATAACTATATCTGATGATTATCTATCTAAATCTGCACTGAGAATCCAAAGATTCAAGAATGAAGTGACCCCTCTTTCATAATAAACACCGGGCAATGAAAGAACTAGCACAGTGGCCTTTTGTCATCTCAACAAAAGAAAGCAGTATAAAACAGACAAATCAGAGTAAATAATAAACCCCCATCAAACAATATACTTATACAAGTCTAGCGAATCTTGTTCTTCACTCTCGTAATCATGCCAAAGATCCCTTTTGCAGTATATACATAGTAAAGAACACATGTAGCAGACAACAAACAGCACTCTTTCTCAATTATCATCCTTAATTTGTTTCCCATACCCATACTTAAGCTGATGAATTAATCAGACCACCAAAGATCAAAACGGGTTCAGAACTATGGTATTATCCACCACGCGGTTCGCCAAACCAACACCAAAGCTATCACAGTTCACAGAGAACACTGGAACAAGAATACAGCCTCAAATAAGCATATCACAAATTCGCCGTATCTTTCTAGTCCATAGTCAAAATTCTGAAAACTATATGAAGAATCGTTAGAATTGATGAAAAATACCAAGTCACACGCCGGCCGTCTAGTAGCAGCTGGATTCGCTGAAGATAAGCAGTGTACTGCTCGCCGCCGCCGCCGCCGTTCGACGTGTGTGTGTGAGCCGCCGGAAGGCCTCCGTCGCCGTCGTCCAAGAATCACGAATTTGAATTCGAATAAGATTTGCCCTAATTGTATAATTTTGAAACTACAATTGAATTCTTCTACCGATTCGAAATTTTGGTTAACGTTTGTTTGGAGAGAGCGCCTGGTGTTTTGTGTTCGGATTGAAAAAAATGTGTTTTTAACTCTATATTTTAGTCGAATGATCTTGTAAAATTTGAAAGTGTAAAATTAACCCGGCAAATAGTTGACCAACAACCAATTTGGCTGGAAATTAGTAAAATGACTATTATACTCCTAATTTAAAAAAATTAGAAAACAAAAATTGTAAAAAGACCAAAACACCTCCCCTCTCGTTAACCTTTCCTTTTTTCTTCCTGTTTTTCTTTATTTCTCATTCTTTTCTTTCCTCCCCTCTGATTCTCATCGGACTGGAGGAGGCGCAACTAGTGTTCTGGGATTTGGCCTGAGACTGACTGGAGCGGCGTGGCGGTGGTGCGAAGGGCGAGCATGACGGTGGTGCGAACGGTGGGTGTGGTTGTGGTGAGAACGGCGAGCGAGCGAAGATTCCGGCGAGCAAGCAAAGTTTTTCGAAGGTGGAGGGGACTGAGCGGCTAGGTCACAGCGGTGGAGATTGAGCAGTGTGGGGTTAGGGGTTTGGGTTTTCGAAGGTGGTGGAGGGCTAAGCGGCGGTGGATTGTATTAGTGGTGGTTCTGGGTATGGGGCGAAGCAACAATGGAGGCCCGGCAGTGGAGCGGAGGTGGTAGTGGTTAGAGCAGGCGGTGGCATTCGTCTTCTCCATTCGTGGCGACGTCTTGTGCAGGTGTTGGTGTTGCTACGGGCAAGGTAGGATTTTGGGATGAGCTAGGGTTATTGTGGTGTTACTAGGGTTTCTGTGCGGGGGGAGCTAGGTGGTGAGAGGAGGAGGCGGAGATGGGCGACGGGACTAAGGTGGTGGGAGCAGGGTGCGGCGGAGCGGAGGTGGTGGGAGCAGGCTGCGGCGGAGCGGAGGTGGTGGTTTAGAGTAAAGTACGTTCAGAGAATTGGCTATAGGCTCTCCTATGTTTCTCTCTGGCTAAGGAGAGTTGATATATTCATGTCTAGGGAATTGGACTGCGGTTCAGTGATGGTTTCATCGGAGCAACGCAGGGAGATGCTGGAGGATTTGTTGTTGCTATATGTTTGGCCCGAGTGGGAGTTTGTACTTTTGGATGCGAGAACGTTGGAACCGGTTGAGGTAGAGACAGAGGAAATGAGCGTGGCGGCGAACCTGGGGGAGTGGTGGCGGATCGGTAGTGCGGCGGCGAACCTGATGATGAAGAAGGAGATGTTAGGAGTATTTTTGTCATCAATTTTTTTCATTAACAATAGGGGTATTTTTGTCTTTTCATCAATGGTCAGTGCCTGAATCTGTTAGGTCAATGCCTGAATAGTGCAATTTGGGTATAATTGCACTATTTTACAAACATTTAGGGTTAGTTTTGCACTTTCAGATTTTACAAGGACATGCATGAACTTTCTCAATATTATAGGATCATTTTTGCACTTTTCCCTTTTCTTTCTTTTTAGAAAATGAAGCAATTGTTTTTTTTGAAGTGAAATTAAAGTCTCAAGAAAAGGGCATATTCATAAGTTTATGGACATGTTAGGGACTATTTTACAAAATGGGGTTCAATTTGTAATTACTGAAAATTAATCTTTTAATTGTATTATAATCCTGGTTCCTCTTTCTTTTTGCAGTTCTTCTTCTTCTTGCGATAAGGTCTCTTCTTTCTCTAGCGTTTTCCATCTTCTCTCCGATGATTTCTCAGCCTCTTCTCCGCAATTCTTCGTCCGCTCGTTTCTCCGATTCTTCTCCGGCGTTTCTATTTTGTTTCTTCATCAGTTGTTTATCGATCGTTCGCAGGATGAGGTTTGTCGTATATCTAGGGTTTATTTTCGATAGTATTATTACATAGTTTTTGTTTGATTTGGTATGTTTTTCATTTTGTTGAGCGTTGGATAGACATCTTTTAAAGTGTTTTGAGTTTCTATGTGCCCTATTAGAGATATGGGTTTGAATTGTTCTCTTGTTATTACAACAAACTTGTTCATTGTTCGTCTTGAATTATGAGGTGCATTTGTTTACTTATATGTTGTAACTGTTATTATCCAACGTGTAACTGTTAGTTGTACTGTGAATGACTTTTTTTTTCTTTTTTGTTGATTTTTCGTTTTGAATTCCGAGATGCATCTGTTAACTTATATGTTGCACCTGTTAGTATTCAATGTGTAATTGTTAGTTGTTCTGTGTATGACTTTTTGTTTTCATTTGTTGTTAACTATACGTTTGAATAACGAGTTGCATTTGTTTACTTATATGTTGTATCTTTTAGTATCCAATGTGTACTTGTTGATTGTGTTGTGTATGACGTTTTAAAAAAATGTTGGTGGTTGTTCTTTTTGAATTGGGAACTGCATATGTTACTTATATATATATATATATATATATATATATATTGCAACTGTTAGTATCCAATATGTAGTTTTTAGTTTTATTGTGTTGGGACTTTTATTTCCATTGTTTATTATTGTTTGTTTTGAATTACCAATTGTACTTGTTTGTTTATATGCTACAATTGTTAATGTCCAGTGTATATGACTTTTTGCTGGAGTTGGATGTAAACTTGAAATGGTATAGAATCACACAATATTGAACATTGAACTCCACAAAATATTTCGGCATGAACTTGATTTAGATGAAATTGACACTGAACTCAACAAATTCGAAAATGATCTACCTTTGAAGATTAATAATTGGTTCATTGTATTAGAGATTGTTGGTTAATTTATATAGGAACGCTGTTGTAATTGTAAGTTTCATAATAGAATTTTTTTGTTACGAGCACTTGAAGGATTTATCCCGTATCCTGCCCTTTGTTCAAGTAATGAAAGTTTTTCTCGTGTATGAAACTTACAACATTTGTATGTTTTTCATACAAAGTATGCGATGCTTTTACATATGTTGTTTTTATGCCGACACAACTTTTAGTGGCATCTCTTTAATTGAAATCTAGAAAAATTTACTCTCATGTTTGAAAAATAATAGAAGTTTTGATGTAATTAATACACATTTTAAGGTATTAAATGAAGTATGTATGATTTTTTTAAAAAAATACATAATTATGTAACCTCCATTTTTTTACAATATACCATAAGAAACACTAGTTGTAGGCTAACATATGCATGTTTTAACAAAAAGATAACGATTCATAAGATAACTTATGCACTACCTCCTAACAAAGTTTTGCTATTCATAAAATGAATTGATATTTTCAAATCAGGTGCATGTTTTTGTTTAAACAATACACATTACCTTAACCTATACATGATCTCCTGAAAAAGTTTCATAATTCATATTCACAGGGTTTATAGTAGGTGCATGTTTTAATACAAACGATACATATTGTAAGGTAACAATTCCATAGTATATGCTAAATATTTCAGTAGCATTTAGTTCATTTTTCGAATATTTGCCACATATTTTTTACATGTTCATAACAGCAGAATTCATAGCAACAGAAGTTTCAACAACAATTTCATTTACGTCGAAGGCAATTTAACAACATAAACTCAATCGACATGGAAATTTATATATTGGACACTATTAGGTAAAATTTCATTCTATTGAAACTAAATTTCATTTGTTTAAAATTGAAATTTGTTGATGTAGATCTTGTTGCGGGGCGAATAACTCATCACAAATTTCACCGAACAGTAACTGGTCGTTTGAAAAGCTCATTAGAAAAAGAAGAAGAATCAATCGGAAAAGGATTTGGTCGCTAGGAAGTTTGCAGATCGAAGAAGAAGGAATGTTTGAGGAATTTATCGATCGAAAAAGAAGGAGGAAGAATGAATTACAGGTCGGTTCGTAAAAGAAAGAAGAAGGAAAAAGAAAGGTTTGAAGAAGGAGAAGAAAGACGAAACTTTATGAATAAGGAGAAGATTTGGGCCGGGTTTATTTGTTATAACCCGACTCGTATTCCAGTGGTCCGGCCTGCGAATTTTTAAATGTTCTATTAATTGCAGATAGGTTCTTGGTCTGTCCATAAGGTTATGGACATACTGCCTGTTAGGAAACTCACTTTTCATTGAATTGACTAAAATAAAATTAAATACTTTTATAGTTTAAAGGTAATAAATTAAAATTAAAATAAATATATTACTACTCTCCTAGTCCCAATTTAAGCATCTCACATTTAATTTTATTTCGTCATAAATGGCACACTTTTTTAAAAAAATAAAAGAAATTCTTGTTGTACAAAAAAAGCATTATCCTTCTAATTAAATCTCTTTATTGATCTTGGGTTTAGTCGAAATAAGTGACCTGATTTTTTACTAACCCAATTTTACAATGAACTTATCTAATCCCTTGTACCAAATCATTAGTCAACTTCCTCCCCGTTAATTGGGACTGATTTAGTGGTAAAACACACTCTCTATGATTGAGATCCAGCATTCAAAACACACCCCCGTCAAGAATTGTGAATATTAGAGCAATTTCTTGATGGAGATTACCCAGTTTGCAAGGACTATGTCGGTGGTCCTCGCCGTGGTTTCCCAACCCGCAGATGGTCGATGATGGTGAGATCGTTGTGATTCTGGTTTCGGTGACAACGGTTCGTTGGTGGTGCAGCGTTTGAGTGTTCTTAGGAGGACGTCCCTAACTATTCAAACGGATGGAGTTTTAGTGACGCAATCAGAATATCAAAAGAGATCTGCAAACATGAATCTTTGAAGAACAATCAAGGGCTGCACGCACAAACCCTATGTTTTGGTTCTGGAGTCCACCAGTGACAAAATATTCTCGAAAATATTATTATGAAAGATAAAAATCTCAGAATAGTACAAGAGGTCTTTAAATACTACAGTGAAACCTTGGAATGATAAAAAGAAAATTCAGAAATAATTTCAAAATAAAACAATAAACTGAAAAATAATAAATAACACTACATTGCCATTTTGAGGCCTTAAACGAGCTCAAATGGCCAATAAACACCCTGCATCATGATACAATAGTGACTATTGATCTACTTGTCTAGACGGTTCCAACAGCACCGACCTTGCCTATTTCTGACTTCGGACACAAAGGTTGTGCTCAAAACTGTATCGAACCTTTGCGGCGATCCATCGCTTCTTCAATCTTCGCCGCCACTTACCCTGCATCATTTAGGCTCCACTGAGATTCAATAGATTCAATGGTGGTGTTTCTTAGTTAGGTTCTAGATTAGCATGTTAATATGTAGTTTGGTTGCTTGTATGTAATCTTTCAAAATAAAAATCAGCTTCCTCCCCAAATTATCACCACCCCATTTCTCTGACAATTCGTTCAGTTTCTTCCCTATATTAAAACCACATCTTCTTTAACTAGAATCCTGTAACATCTCCTTTCGCTCGATATCAGTTGTTTTTGTGTCTGTAAGTCACCAATGTAAGTTGAGGCTGCCACCACTCGTCCAGTGTAGATGTTTTTCCGACCAACGCTCGTCTAGCACCTATGCTTCTTCGGTTGACATAACTTATTTGGTTGCCACTACCACGACCACATCAAACATTATATAGTATCGACATATCTCAACATCTGGCAATTTTAGTCTTTGTTTCACCCTGTGCAGTTTAAACTGACAAAGATGAGTAATTGTAAATGTTAGTAAATCAAACAAAATTGAAGTGTGTATAAATTGGAAAATTCTTTGCCTCACAGGGTAATTATGAAAAGTATCATAAATGTAGTAAGAGTTATTTACTCTCATCTTTCAAAGCTACAAATCAAACACAATCTTACTTTATTATAGTAATAAAAAGAGATATTTTTGTTATCGGTGGCATTTCATCACGACACCATACATTAATGAGCAAGTAAGCTACTCTGTTTAAAGATTGGTCACTTTGTAATATCATTATGATACTTGCACACTTATAAAAGAAGTCTGTTTTGATTACAATAAGCAATCTAAGCAAACACAATCATAATGCACAATTAGATAAATTTAAATGCACATATTATTGTATACCGTATAATTTACCACGTGTATCAGAGAAAGAAAAAGTGTCTGTCGACTAGTTTTCCAGTTATTTACTGGCCTTTATCTTCTGAAATTAGATCAAACAAGATGAAATCGACATTCAAATTTGGTTTTTTGCTTGACTGGATAGTCTACTTAACCACTAAAATATATTTTTTAAAAGTAATTTTTTGTCGGTTGCTGACGTGTTAGCTTAGTAATTACATTTTATATTATACAACCAACAATTAACAAACATTTAATTGCAAGTAAAATATATAGTTAAATCAATTAAACGAAACACTCAATAGATACCGAGAAACTGAAGTTTATCAAACATGCCAAAATATCCACTCGGGTGTTACGATCCGTGGGGTAGAAAGGGGATTTCAACTCA
>JAULKM010000008.1:21071030-21088124 GCA_032355605.1 Rubia tinctorum
AGGAGGAAACCTAACCAGCTTTGCTGCTACCATTTATGCTTCCAAGTTTGCAGCAAATGCGCTTCGCGCATTGCGCCAAAACCATCCTCATGTCTCTAAAGTGTCTCCCTATATGCCTCCTGTACTGCCTCAGAAGCCAGCAGAACCTGATTTCTGTACAGAGGATGGGATCATGTAGATATGGAAAATGACCAGATTTTTGTGTAAAGAATCAAGAAAATAACCCTTTAATAAACCTTCTAAGCTCTAGGGATGTTCAATGGTTACTAAAAAGTACAGAGTTTGTACTGTCATTTGACTGATTTTTTTAGAAGTGTTTGTAATATAATACCAATTGGCAATAGCTTAGTTTGTTGCACAGTTATAGAAGTAGTTTGCTTATGGCTAGGGTGGATTTTGTCCTTTATGTTTTAAAAAAATGTAGTTATTTCGATTCATCTTACTTCTTCCGTTCTTCTAAAACTGACATCTTATTATTAAAAACGATTTTTTCATATAAGGTGAAATGTGTTGAGAGAATTGAGTTGAGAGATTAAAAAATTTAATGATAAATATAGTTCATCATTATTTGAATGATCGACTATTTAAAATTGCTTATAACTTAGATATCGATTCAGTTTGGCAGATCGTGATCGAATCAATGTCTTAATTCTACACATTTATATAAACTACATACAAGTCCAGTTGACCCCATTCTGTTAAACTAACCATTAATAACTACTCCTAGTTTATATTGATACTAAATTCCAATTATTCTATTATAAATTGACCCCTAACTCTAATCTCCAATTATTCTTATCTCTAATTCTAGCTCTCTATTGCGGGTCGGGTTGTGTCAGTAAAACTGTAAAACGGATTGAGGGACTAATGAAAAAGTTACTTGGTCAGTCCCAATGGAGCAAATTTACTTGGAAATTTTGATTTTTACCCAAAAATGTTGGCCCTTCGATTGCTATCACCGGGAAAATTCCCAATGCTGAGTAGGAAAAACAGGGGAAAATAGCACTGTTTCCCCCTTCCTATCAGGTAAAACTGGTTTCTTTTCTTTCTTTTTGTTGCATGCTCACTACATTGTTTGACGGAGCATGAAAAATTTGTTCTTTTTTGTTTTTGATTTGATGAAAAACCTGCAACCCTCTTCAGTAAATTGAACCTTGAAGTATTTCAGAATCTGGTTAAATTTGGTTAAAAGTGATGTAATAATCATAATCATACTGCTCATCTTAGGTTCTACCCTCAACAATGGAGAACATGGGCACGGCTTGCTTCATACGAGCTGCCTGGTGCCGCCATTGCGAGAAGAAACTCACGAAGTCTTTGTGGGAGGAGGAGGAGGATAGATTATAGGGTGCTAAAGCCGAGAATGCTCTACGAGCATTACTGCCTCAGAAGCCAGCAAAACTTATTTTCAACGCGGAAGATGGATCGTGTACATATGGTGGAGAGGGACTACATTTTACGGTAAAGAAATCTCTTCCTTTCTGACTGAGTTGTAAGATTTCCTGTATTTTTTTTTCGTTTGGAATTAATATTTTTACCCTGTGATTGTAATAAGAGAACAACTTAGTGGAAAACAAACATCTCAAATGTGAACTGAAGTAATTTTGCAGTTCCGGTTGATGTATACTGTATACATGTGTGGCTGTGTTCATTTATCTCATAAAAGTCAGAAGTTTTTACAAAACAGTTGCTAGAAGTTTCGGCATAACATGAAGTCCTGCAGTTGACCCGTCTTTTCCAGCAAAAGTCTCAGCCTTGCATTACCAGCACTACTAAGAGACTGGTTCCATCTGCATGGGAAGTTCATTTGGTGGAAATGATGTTCACAATACAAAAGGAAATCATCTTGCTAAGTATTAATTTCGATTCTTTTCCCACTACAAAAAGTCTTCCGTGCTCCTCTCAAACTTCTCTACTTCCTTGTACGGCACCAGATCAGCCGCCGTGTGTCACCTCTCAAAAATGTGGGCCATTCGATTGCGACTACTGGTTGATTTGGTAAGAGGTGTCAATTGGGCGGGATTGGGAAGAAATGAGATGGGAAAATTAATAAATAGGTAGTTAATGGGATCGGGTGTTAAATACCCATTAGTTTGTTGCATAGTAACTTAGTACATCCACTGAAGTTTAGTTTGGAGAGTACTTGTTATTACACTTTCTTCAGGGTGCTTAGGACAGGAAGACTGGCTTCATGAAACTATGTTTGCATTCGAATATGAACGGGTGCGGGTTTGTCAATGAAGAAAGTACATACATTTTACAGTTCTGGTTGATATATACTTGCGTGGCCTTGTTCATTATTATATCAGAAAAGTAGAAGTTGTTTTTTTATGAAAAAAAAATCAGAAGTTTTGTCATTAAAATGAAGTCCTGCAGTTGACCTGCCTTTTCCAGCAAAAGTCTCCGTCTTGTACTACTGCTGCTGCTGCTGCTACTACTACTACTAAGAAGCTTCGGATTTCTTTTTCCAAGGAAACTTCTCAGTGTTCTACAGGGAAATAAAGAGAATGAACACTTTTTTGCTTCCTATTTAAGGCTGGTTGGTGGTTGGTTTGTTTGTTCCAAGAACAAATTACAATGGAGCTTGAAGGAGACATGACCAGGTCAGCTGTTTCGTTTTTTCTCTTCTTTTTGTAAGGTCACTATAATATTTTGATGGAGCATGAAAATGCCCTGAGAATCAATCTTCATGTTTTTTACTTCAAGATTTGCTACTGCATTTGCAACAAGAACTTGCAGGCTTGAGTTTTATGTGTGCACATTTTTCTCGGCCCTCGATCAGGTCCCGGGTCTGGAGCACGGAGAGAGGTTTTGATTTGGAGCAGCAATGTTATCCAACTAGGAAACTTGGTTGCAGCTGGGCAATGATTAGCACTACCAGAAGAGGATTCGGGATGAAAAGATGGAAGGAAGAAAAACCAGGCAGCAAGAAGAGGAAGATGAAAGTTCTTGACCCTCGAGATCCATTCCTTCAGCTATGGAATAAGTTTTTCGCACTTTCATGCATAGCTGTACTGTCCCTGGATCCCTTGTTCTTTTACATCCCTGTAACTGATAACAACAGGAAGTGTCTCGATATGGACAGCCAGTTGAAGATCATTGTTTGCGTTCTTCGCTCGTTAGCTGACCTATGCTACATGCTTCACATACTACTGCAATTTGGTACTGGATACAGGGGTCCGGTTTCCCAAGTTTTTAAAGAGGATAAACTGATTGAGGATTTGCTGGCGATAGCAAAACGATACGTGTGTTCTTACTTCTTTGTTGACATCCTCACCGCTCTTCCCCTCCCCCAGGTACTTCTCCGAGTTCATCACGCGAGACCCCAACTATTTATTCAGATTGTGATCATTCATTTTGTTCCGCTGCCAAATTATAATTCTAATACATGATATGGTATGATTTATCTTTTGACAAATTCCGATATGTCCAGGTGGTAATCTTGATTATAGCTCCAAGAGTGAATGGCCTGTTCACGAGGAGGCTGTTGATGGTTGTCATATTCGTACAGTACATACCAAGACTGTTTCTGATTATTTCCTTGTACAAAAAAGAAACCAGAGATTCTAGGATATTCCCCCACACGCCATGGGCTGGTGCTGCATTCAATCTGTTTCTCTATATGCTAGCAAGTAATGTATGTTCTCTGAGATATTTCTCGCTCATGAATTCAGTTACGAATAATGCTCTCAATCCTCATTGTGAATGCAAATTTTCGTGTCAGATTATTGGAGCATTTTGGTACTTGTTCGCAATAGAGCGTGTGGATACGTGCTGGCGTAAATCCTGTGCTGATCATGATTGCGATTATGAGGCTTTGTATTGCGGGGCACCTCGTGAAGGAATCAATTCGTTTCTCAATTCTTCTTGTCTTTTTCTCGAGCCTAACGAGTCAAAAAAACAGCCGGCAGATTTTAATTTTGGCATCTTTCTTGAGGCTCTTCAGGTTGATGTGGTAGAAAAGCAAATGTTTTGGCAAAAGTTCTTTCATTGCTTCTGGTGGGGATTACGCAATTTAAGGTAGTTAATGTTTGCCCTCTAGAGTAGATGATGATCGTTTTATTTGCTCTTCTGCATCAGTAGCGCTCGATTTTTCCTGCATCGGTAATGACTAATGTCGAAATCATGGCACCATTATATCTGTGTTGGAATCTCTACTTTCGTTAAGCATTTGCCATCTTTCTTTCTGAGGACTTGCTTGGTTCCATTTACGTGCAATTTTTATTTTTGCAGTTCCATGGGACAAAACCTCAGCACAAGCAAATATGTTTGGGAGAATCTCTTCGCCATCTTCATTTCAGTCATGGGCTTGATTCTGTTTGCATTGCTTATTGGCAACATGCAGGTGTTCTTAAATTGTTTTCGTTCGAATAAAAGAGTCAACTTTCAAAAGCAGATGGGAATACCTGATTGTGATCTTGAATATATATATATATATATCCTTCAATTTTGTGTCATATGCTCCTTATTAATATAAAAAGTTGTATTTCATTTCCTCGGACCTCAGTGTATTCAAAAGTTCACTTTTCAGATTCTGCATTATCTTCATACTATACTAAAGTACTCTGCATGTTTAAATCATCTGTTTCAGAAATATTTGCAGTCAATCAGTGAGAGACTAGGTGAAATGAAAGCGAAAAGGCGCGATAGAAGAAAAATAGACCGGTGGATGTCTCAACGTAAGCTGCCTGAAAATCTTAGGCGCCGGATTAAAAGGCATGAAGAGTTTAAATGGCAAGGAACCAGAGGCATTCAGGAAGATGACCTGATGAAGAATCTTCCCAAGGATTTGAGAAGAGATGTAAATTGTCATATTCGCTGGAAACTTCTGCATAGAGTACGTTTCATCTTTCATCATTTTCTGCACTGCCTTCTGAAACTCGACCTTTTCTCTTTATCTTGGCTTTTATCTCTCAAATGGCCCCATGTGAATGGATTTGTCATATTCCCTACACCACAGGTGCCAATATTTGCAGATATGGATAATAGCTTGATAGAAATTTTGTGTGACCGTCTTACACCAGCTCTTTACACTGAGGGCAGCTACATATACCGCGAGGGTGATCCGGTTGATGAAATGCTGTTTCTCGTCCGAGGAACCCTACATTACATGACTACCAAAGATGAAAGACCTGGACTTTTCAATCATAGTTATCTCCAGGGAGGTGATTTTTGTGGAGAAGAGCTTCTTACATGGGCTCTGAATTCCGAATCTTGCTCCCACCTTCCAACTTCAACAGGAACAGTCCGAGCAACGAAAGATGTGGAAGCTTTTGCTTTGAAGGCTGATCATTTGAAGTTGGTAGCCTCCCAGTATTTGCGTTTGCACAGCAAGCAGATACAGCGGACCTTCAGGTGACCTCAACACATACTCCCTCCAATTCCATTGGATAAATCCTATTTCGAAATGTTGTTTGTCCAATTAGAAGGCCCTATTATATGTTTCTATAGCTCTTTATGTTTCCTCCCTGAGTATGGTTTTGGAAGATAGAGTGAGCATCAAATCTGATCGCTTTTTAGTTATCTTCCGATCTGTGATTCTGCAAATAAAAATAAAAGTCTTGATTACAAGGTGCATCAGTTCTGACTTTACTGGTGCATCTTAATCCCAGGTTCTACTCTTCATCGTGGAGAACATGGGCAGCTTGCTACATACAAAATTCTTGGCATCGCTATATCAGGAGGAAACGCGAGAACTCATTGCGTAGGGAAGAAGATCGACTACAGGCTATCCTGGCTGGAGGAACTCAACCGCTGTCAAGCTTATGCATCCGAGTTTCCTGACAAAGCGCGCCATGTGTTGATCATTGACGTGATGGTAAGGCATTTCCCGGGGTTGCTTCCTCAACTGCATCAGATTCCAGCGCAGAGAGTTCTTGTACATGTAGGTATGGAGAGACTGCATTTTTCTGCAAAGAAAATCTTTGCCATTGACTGGAAAAAAGAGCAGTTTTGTTCATCTTGTGAACAAGGTCTATAGATAGTTTTTTAGCCATGTACTGAAAAATTATGTTTTACTTGTCATAGTTATTCACCTTGGCACCAGAGGGAACTCTCCTTCTGGAGAAAATTCTCATAGTGCGATTGTCAGGTTTCGAATTTGTAACCTTTGGAGCAATTTGCTAGACACTTAACCGTTTTGACACTTATGTAGATGCATTGTTTATTAATTTCTTTAGCCTGTGGATGGTGTATCCTTGAGCTCCAAGTTCAGCCCTCTTTAACAGATACGGTCCATGGAGACGACCCCATCTAGTGGGAACTATCACTTACTGGTTGTATGTGATAAGTCGAGTGACCCAAGATCTTATAGGTAAGTTTTCTCTAAGGCGGCGATGTGGGACGATGTCTAATTCAACATGTAGGATGAAATGCTTATCTAATCACTAATTTGTGCAAATATTCAGAACCATATAACTGAAAAAACAATGATTTACATGATCAAATTGTTCAATGATTTGAGGTTCTACATTTTGAGTAGAGTTTACAAGATCAAGAAAACTACCTCAATGAGTTCTTCTGGAAAAGTGACGTCTCTTGAGCTTATCTTGCACTTTTATACAAATCTTCGATGATATTCTGCAATTTTGACAGTCATTGAAAGAGTGGAAATTTCTTCTATTTGGTTCTGTGTGGTGTTCAAGGAGGATGAAGAAATGGATATCGAACCTTGTAGCATTTCCGAAACTGGGATCTCTTTTTCTTATATGTAGGCTTAAGGAGATCTCTCTCCATGTCGAATGGTACTGCCTCCAGATACACTGCTTTGATGAACTCAAAGCCCTTCAGCTGTCAGAACAATGAATCAGGTCAAGACTATCTTGCAAGGCTAGTACTTGTGTTCCTGTTCGAAAAAGTTGTGTACGTACCCGTTTCTCTTCTGCTATCTTGTGCAATTCTTGATGGATGTATGTTTTCGCCGTTGGATTTTCACACAGTGTTTGAAAATCCCCTGTCAGGCCATTTTCCTCTCCCCAGGATTCAAGCGATTCAGCGTTAGGGTTCACGACAGCAACAAGAAATGACTCGAAGCTGTTTCCGTATACCCAAATCTGAAATGTAAGAAGGCACATCATTTTCCAGATTTTTCAGGTTTGTTCGAGCTGACAAAGGCATCTTTTCAACTCCAGTTCAGTTTCGGTTGATTTTAGTTTGATGACATTTAGCTTTATTTGGTCCTACTATTACTATCTTGTACTAACACTCATTTTCAGTTCAATTTAGTTGCAAGTATCTGAGTGGGACACGTACCGAATCAATACAAGAAGCAAGGGAATAAATGTTCTCCAGATTCTCCCTGGGAAAGCTTGAAAATGTTCTTCTTCTTCCTGTCAATGATCTTCATGCTTCCATTCTCCTGCCATTCGCGGATGCCCCCTATTGATCATGCAGAAAAAGATCATAATCTGATCATCGCGAATACTACTTATCGACGGGATAAGTTAAACTTGTGAAACTCACCGGTGTGGAACCATCCATTGAACATCACTTCTTGAGTGAGATCTTCGCTCTTGTAGTAGCCCGAAAACATTTTCCCCTGATGCAAATTTCCCCCCTCGGGGTTTCTCCAAGAGCGTCGTATCCCATTTCAGGAACTGATTCCAGGCAGACATCGACGATTGGCAGTGGAGGGCCGACTGAGCCTGCCATTGCTAGCTCATCTGGCTGAGCAACAAATGGTCCGGCGCAAGTCTCTGTCAGACCTGCACAAGGCAAGTTCATACTCCAGATTAGATTCTTGTTTTACCCGTTGTGATTTCTCACAAATGTTGGACAGAAAATTTACCATATCCTTGCAGTACATGAGCACAAGTGACAACGTGTAGAAAAGTTTCGACAGTGGCTGAAAGAGGGGCAGCGCCGGATAGTATGAGGCGCATATTCCCTCCTAGGCCTTCTTTCACCTTCTTGAAAATGATTTTGCCTAATCTTGAAATTTTACCTCTTCATTGATGCTTTACAGATGGTGATCAACGCCGGATATGATGGATAGTATGGCCTCATTCGATATCATAACACCTTTTGGATCTCCAGTAGTTCCACTTGTGTACATGATTGTGCAGATATCGATTTTCTTCTTCTCTGGAAGATCGAATTTCTGGCCTAATCCCTGAAAGAGATGCATCTAGAAATTCAAGATCGAATGCAAAAACTTTTGTTTGTTTATCAAAGAAAGTGGAGAATTTCTTACCAGAAGCAAGAACTCAACCCAAGAGAAGATTTTCAAGCCAAAAGTTGCAGAAATGTCCATTTCTTTGCGGGAAACCTTCCCCAGGATCACAACAGCTGCAACAACAGATTGCGAGCATTAATCCCGCGGAAATGCTCTCAGGAAAGTGGCTGATTATAGTTCAGAAACTTACTTTTCAGGTACTTTCCTGTTGCTGGAAATGTCTTCGACACTTGATAGATCAAGTAGATATCAAACGCGATCAGTTTCGAGTGCGAGAGATTGGATTTTAACTACATTACATCCTGAGTGTTACCCCTGAGATTTTAGTTTCTTCCACAAAAGCTATTGAAACTTCTGCGTGACAGACACCAGCACTTGAAACCACAATCAGGCCATTAGCAACGGCTAGTTTCTTCGCAAAACTGAGTTTCCTGGTTCATCTTTCGCGACAAAATTAAGCGTGAAAGTTGAAACAACAGCTACAGTAGCTACCCAGTGTGTCATATAAAGGGACACACTGAAGTCCGTGAGCATTGCAAGCCTGCAAGAATCAAAAAGATTTGTCACCATAAAAAGTGTCACTAAAATAACTTGAAGTTCATTAGGATATGCATCAATGAGTGAATGATATTACCTGCATACTTATAACCCAATTTGTGCAGTTGGCACCATGAATTCCACACGTATCACCCTGCATATATTTGTAGCATCAGAGGATCTCCGGTGCAAGAGTTAGTTTGATAAAAGTCAACTGACACGTCATATTGTTACAAACTACTGTGCAGTCTTTTAAACTCGGGAGAACGAAACTTACTAGTTGAACATTACTAGTTGAGGAACCGCAGTCAAAGAAGTTTGGACTTGGACTTTAAGGGTATTTTTGAAGAATCAAAGTTTTATTGAAAGGGTTTTACCATATCTAGTATGTGTTTTACTCTATATTTATCACCACTCAAGTAAGTTCTCTGACTAAATGAGGATATATTTATCTATACAGTGAAAAATGCAGACTGCATACAGTAAACCACGGACTACAGATAAAAGATGAGAAAAAAAGCGAAAAAGGTCCCGTGCCATCGATCATCTCACGCTCTCCCAGCATCAAATTGCTGGGATAATCCATTGCAGATTTACTGTTGCAAGAAAGAAAAACTTTCATATAAAACACACTATTTTTCCCTCTTCTTTTTGAGATGAAGAAAAGAAAACTCACAAGAACATGTCCCAACAACAGTCACTGCCTTGAACAAGAGCCCTAAATCCATCTTTTGCTAATGCATTTCTGTAAACTGGATCTCTTGAAAACACTTTCCCATCTTCTGCAACATATTCGTTCGCTTCCGCGATCTTCACTGTGAATTTTGCCTTTTTTTTTCTTGCTATTTCTTGATTCTGATCTTCTGCAAATTGAAGTTGTGATGTATCAGTTCAGACACACTGTTTATGCAGAAATGTGTTGAGAAATGATGGATATCCGTATGGTTGGTGGCCAAAATTAAAGTAATGTTAGTATGTTTATGTGATGAGTTGAACTGCCTCACCAATCTTGTTGACTGTACCGGAGGAAACAGAGCTGCATGCATGCATGGTTCATGGAATAGTTAATAACTTGAGGTACAAGCAATCTAGTTCGAATCCTCGCTCCCAGGGGCGGAGGCAGGATAAAAATGTGGCGGAGGCTGAAAATTATTTTCTTAATATTTTCCTATATTAGAGGGGCTGATAAAAAAATAAAAATTTTACCCTATATATTTTCCGTAATTTGCGGCTCGGCGGGGACTGAAGGGGGCTCCGCGATTGCCCGCTCCCATGACCACCCTTGTATTTCTAATATTGGGTTATTTCGTGGGAGGTTCAGCCCACTCTGTAAGAGTCGTGAGGCATATAAACACATCGGTGGATACGTCAGAAAGAGAAAAAAATATTATCATTCAGTGTGGTGCGAATTGATCGACCCTACCCATTTGAATTAAGCATATTTTAAAAAATGAGGACTAGATTGGGTTTGACTCGGGGCTTGACGTGAAATTGACTTGTTTAATTTTATGTTAGTATAAGGTATGTAAATACATTAGTGGATATTGACAAAAAAAAAGACAAACATTATCATTCAGTACTGTGCGAATTGACCAGTCAACATTTAAAAAAAAAATCAGAGATTCGAATCTGAGTCTTAACCCGAAATTGACTTGTAAATTTTTAAACCACACACTTAACTTTGAATTGGGATGGAACCGAGCCCAAAATTACCAACCCCGATTGAATCGACCCACCATTCAAAATGCACCCCCCCCCCCCTGTTTTATCAATTTGATACAGCCCCTAAAATTTATGAGTTGTGTACTATTTGAAAGTGCAACGACATTGAGTTACTTTCATGCCTTAAATTTGTTTCAAATCAAAGTTGATGAAAACACACGACCTTCTCATTATGCAGAGTGTGTCCTTTTAATGCATCTTGCAAAACGCCGACGTTTTAATGATGCATATGTACAAATTATTTGAAATGGATCTTACAGTTATGTAATAGAACTTCAAAGATGTTGCAGTTTACAAGGTAAATAACAACTGCAGAGTCGAAAACTGTATATTTACAAAGTTTTACGAGCTGCTGCACTCATTCGATGCCTGAGGCGATCACGAGTCACGATTTATTGGAAACAGCCGGCCGTCTAATGTGCAGAGAACTTGCAGCGGTAGCGTCGGGTTGAGAAGAAGCGGTAGTCAGAAGCGGCTGGAAATTTGTGTTCCCGACGAACCAGAAGAGAGCCCATTTCAAGTTGCAGAGGGTGTACTTGAGAGCTTTAGTCCAGTTCTCTTGTTTGTTGAAGCTCTGCGTAATTGATAAGCTCTCCACCTTGTCGTTTTCTATCCTGATAAGAATCAGCATACCGAGACTTCTTCAACCATCGATAACAGCATTTGTGCGAGATATACATCGTGCTTCAGTAAAAGGTGTTTTAATGATAGTGGCGAGAACTTACTTGTAAGGGAGCTCAAATTGCTTTTGAGGAGGAATGTTGTTCTCTTTATCCTTGGAATTTGCAAACTCGGCGAAATCCTTGAGGCATGTCAAGAACAGTGTCATCGCCTTGTCATACCGTGTGCTCCAGAACAAATTGACTGGACCAAAGCTGAGAGATGAACATTTAATACGAATCAGAAAACAAAAATAAATCACGTAACCTGAGAAAGCCGGGGTTAAATCAGTTCTCGATGGATATCAAAAGAATTCAATACAATTAGAATGAGAGCTGACAACTTACAGCTCGTAAGTATTGTTGCTTGTGTCCATGATGCGAGGATAACTACCCATTGGGATGATTTTTATTCGATAACTGATAACACGCCCATTAAGGAATTTGAACTTAGATAAAGAATGCTGAAATCCGATTGATGATTAAGAAACAATGAATTCATAAATAAAGGATACTGAAACTTTGGCCGGAAATACTGGGCCATTGTATGAAGGAGAAGGCAAGCTTGACCCCAAGCAGCATTGATTTCATCCCACTCAACCTAAATAATCATTAGAAAAACAGAACTTTGCATTCAAATCGCCAAGCAATCAAAAGGTTGTGGGTCCAAACCTTATGGTTAAAATAAGCTTCTTTACACCAGAAAACAAAGATATTCCGTGACTCACATACCGGAACTCTAGGAAGCCTTCCCAACCGGAAGTTATTGATAGTCCCAAATTCTCCATCATGGCCAATAGGAAAGGCGTCATTGAGCACATTAGTCCGCTTCAACAACTCTATATGAGCTTGTGAAACTTCAATCTTAGCCAGAATTGCATCCCTTTCTTCCTGTTTGCAACCAGAATCCAGCTTTCATTAAAGTAACACATGTGAAGAAGAAAAGGAGGAACTTTATATGATACGACAAGGTACCAACAAGTACAGATAAGGAGAATCAATTTACACAAATGAGAGAATATTATCAGAATCTATACTCATATAATCTTCAGTAACGGTAACGAACCTGATGCGATATCAATTTAAACTGAAAATTATTCAACTCCTGCCAATACCTGTTAAAAAAATATTGAAATTATAAAAAGCTTCCCCACAAGCATACTTCTGCATGTAATGCAGTTACAGAAATATCCACTACTCGTTGACTCACCGTTCCTCTAACTCCTTGAAGCGGCCAGACTTTATATCCAGTTCTTTTAGTTGAGAAGTAACTTCTGCACATTGTTTCTCTGTCTCGTCAATGGCTGCTTCAAGCTTTCTTTCTTCTTCCTCTATCTGAAATCGAGTGTATTAAAATTGAAACTTATGAAGTTCATAGGGATATAAACTAAACAAGAATATAGTGAGGCAGAGTGAAATAAGAACCTTAAGTTTCTCCTTAAGAAAATCAGCTTCACTGAGAGCGTTTTTCGCATCCCCTTCCAATTGTTTCAGACAGGCGTCATACGCTTCTATGTCCCTGTTCACATCCTCAACCTCTTTTTCAAGTTTATCAGAAAGAACCCGCATGCACTCCAGACACAAAGGCTGTTCAACCTGGTAAAAGAAGAGACAAACCCTGTGAGCTAATGAAGATCTAAAACACAATTTACACGCAAAGCCAATATACCTGTGTCTGCGTAGTAGCAATATCAAATGCACGTTTCAGGACAGTTATGGTGGTGTGAAACCCGGAGTTATTACTTTGCTGGGAAGGAATACTACTCGGGCCACTTTCATGAGACAGCAAATGACTTCCAACTCCATTGGGTCCAGGTTCCGACTTATAAACTGAAGCAGCTGGTGGAGGCAAGACTACAAATGATTCGTCCATCGCCCTAACTGACTGATTACCCGCCTCGGGCTGACCAGCTCCAGCTCGAGGGCGGGGAGGCACTCCAGCCGCCTGATTCTTCTGCTTTGGCAGCATAACATACGAATGATCCATTCTATTTGAAACTGCTACACTACTACTACTAGCCCCGGGTCCCGAAGAACCCTGAACACCTGCACATTCATTCTGAAAATTCATCAAACTTCCAAGAATCATAGGGTCGAAGCATTAACATCTCTAACTGCATACAGTAAAACACAATCAAACGGAAAATCATCACATTCCGAGAAACAATTTTTTTCCCAGTCTCTATTACTATCGAGGAAGGGATCGCGGAATTAATATCTTAGCTACATATAATCAAATATTATCAAAATTAACATTTAGTATGACCTAAACATGAATGAAAATTTCATGGTCTAAGATTAAATTAGCCTGTTTAGAGCTGAATTGAAGAGAAATAACGAAAGGCCAGAAGAGTAGAAACCCTAACCGGGAGCTAAGTACTTTTCGGCGTAGGCGTCGACGCCGACGAAGTGGAGGTAGTTGCGGCAATTCTGACAGAGGTACCGGGGCAGATTCGGGTCCACCGGCAGAGTCCGACCCTTATCGGCGTTCGCCGCCATCGCGCTGCTGTTGTTACTATCACTCCGATTGGAGGTTCCGGCGTTGTTCTTCTTCACCGTCGTCATCTCTCCAGCGCCGCTCCGATGAGATTAACGAACAATTCACCAACGCGAAAGAGAATGGGTTTGTATTTCCGGGTTCGGGTTACCGAACTGCGCGAGCAAATCTGCCTTGTGAATTATGTAAAGAGATAAAAATGCTAAATTAAAATAGAGTAAAGTGCTAGTAACTCTTATCTTTAGTTTGAAAACATCAATATAATCTTGCAAAATAAAAAAATGTTAAATAATTCTAACTTGTTCATATATGTGTCAATCTAATTCTGGGTTCCGCTAACTTCAAATTTTAACGGCAAGTTTGGTCGGAATTCAAGAAAATGACCATTTTATCCTGGATTTTTTTTTAAAAAAAGGAAATGACTAAAATGTTCTCTCCTTCTTCCCCTTCCCTTTCTTCTATCTTATTCTTCTTCCTCCCCACCACCTACTGCCACTAGCGGAGCGGGGTGGAGGTGTTGTGATTGTAAGGCGGGCGTCCAGGCTGACGTTCAACACAACCTTGAGGCAGAGGATGTCCACTGACACTTGAAGGTCTCAGAGGGACATGGAGTCGACAATGGTGGTGGCGCGTTTTGACCCGACTCGACCCATAATATTTTTAGAGAAAAATACTTTTATAACCCTACCTAAATGATATAAATGTCAATATAACATTCCAATGTTCGAACATGTCAACATAACCTCATATAATCAGTGAAAGTACCAATATAATCCTCTTCGGCAACTTTTAGTTGGAATTTTATAAAAATACATTTTTACCCTTCTGAAAATAAAAAAATACTAAAAAGGAAAATAATTTATAACCTTTATGGTCATTGATACCGCAAATCTTATCGCTGGATCACTGCCGGACCACTATCGGACCACCACCAGACCAATGTCGTAACAGGTAGGGTTTTATCAGCACATTATGAAAACTGATATGGCTAAATCTGTAAATTTCTAAAACGTATAGGGTTATATCAGCACATTCGTAAAAATTATAGGAATCAACACATACTGTTATAGGGATTTTCATGATATTTTGTTTATTTTATTATGTTTAATTTGGAATAATGATTGGATGACCTTTGTGTTGTGTGTGGTTGTTATTATGATGTGTCCATGGACCTAGGGTTTTTAATGATGATAAGTTTTGAAATGAGACTACGACATGTGATAATGGTGTTTAATATTAATGACGGTGTTATGATATCGAATTTTATGGCGTATAAAATTTTGGTTTGATGTGATAATGGTGTATATGATGATGTGGTCGCCCGTTCAGGCCAGCCGAGTACCACACACTTAACTTTTATAATATTTGCTAATATAACCTTATATATTTTCGAATGTGCTAATATATCCTATCAGTTTTCATAATGTGATGATATAACTCTACCTGTTATGACAGCGGTGCAACAGTGGTCCAACGACGATCTACAGTGGTCCTACATCGATACATGATTTTTTCATTAATTTTATATTAATTTTTTCTAATTTACAAATTTATGAAAAGATCGTCTCTAATCAAAACAGATTATGTTTAATTTATTTAAATTGAAGAAAGGCCATGAATATATCAAATTCTACAAATAGGGCAAGTCCTATTAATCTTCAACCACTCATCTATACACTCAACATGGAAGCAATGTCGGCATTCCGGCAATGACCGGAGCATCTCGCCGGCGACATATTCATCCAAACAAATACAACAAGTCACATCTCTTCCAACATTCCCCAATCTCTCATCCACAACCATCTTCGGGTACGTTTCGATCACCCGCTCATCAAGCCCCGGTTTTGCCGTCAGCTGCCGGATCATCTCCGCCACTCTCAGAGCTCGAGAACTTCCGGCGTGGTTCCAGCGTCGATCTCCGATTCTCCGGAAGCCTCCGAGACAGAGCAGAACAGTGAAGAAGAACATCGGGAGAATCACCAACGGAAGAAATATGGAGAAACCCACGATTTTTAAGAACTTCTCCCATCTCTTCCACTGCGATGAAGCTTCGTTAATGGTGCAAACGGTTTTTCTGGCGAACCTGCAGAAACCGCCGCGTGCTGTACAGTATAGGCATTCTGGGTCTTTCCAGGAGAGGGAGAGAGTGAAGTCGGCGGCGGCGATGTCGGCGGCGGTTGAGGACTGCGGCACGGCGACTGTTCCGATGAGGTTGCAGATGGAGGGCATGCCGATGGCGACGTCGGAGGCAGAGGAGGCGATGACGAAAGCGTCGGGGTTGCTCAGGCAGGTGATGATCGGCAAAGTGGGATTCCGTAATAGGTTTGGATAGTTCCGACATCGGAAGAAAGTGTAGTTGTTGTAGTAATCACCTGGAAATTTACAAAAATAATTTTAATCTTAAAATTAAATTGGTACAAATGTAAAATAGTAGTTTATATTAGAGTTTTCTTGGATTTTGTAAGATTTATTGTAATGTACTATTTTTTTTAAAAAATATTAGTTTTTATAGGTATGGACCACTCATATATTCAAACAGTTAAACCATGGCAGTTTCGTTTAGTCAATCCGTAAAAGTTACCTTTTGTTGCCTCACGTGCAACCAGCATGAGATTTTAAGGGACAAAATTGTCTCTTTTTTCATTTTAAGCCAATACATATAATCTCCTTTTGGATTCACCAATGTTGACTGTCCAATTCAAGGCTCGAGAAACTCTACGCCAAGATTTAAGTCTGCAACGTGCTAATTGTTCGTAATGGGATGAAGGTTATGTGCGAGGTTTTCAAGTCATCTAGAAGGCACCTCAAGGTTTTCAGACAAGGAGGTTGAAGCAAATGCGGAGACAACAGAGAGGTGAAATTGACAGTGATTAATGCTCCCGAGGGAACGGTGGGGGGGGGTGATTGTCTATGGAGAGAGTGGGGCTTCATAATGACAGCGACAACATTGGAGGAGGGAGGTGGTTGGGACTAGTCGAAGAAGGAGGGTTGGATTTGTAATTAAAATTAAAACTCTAAAAGAAACTAATGGCATAAACTTTGTTTTTATTGGTTTGACCGAACAAAATGATCACGACTTAACTTTGAATAGTTTGGTAGCCAAAAATTATTTTTTTTAAAAAAAAGAATAAGTTGCCACATGTTAGTGGTCACAAAAGTATTTTACCCTAAAGATCAATATTATCATTTTTGGACGGTGTAAAAGAGAAAAACTCTTGTTAGACCGCCTAACGATTAGACTAGTTAGGGGTGTCAAAATAGACCCGTAGCCCGCGGGTCAAACAGGTTATCTAATTTTAAACTCGTATGGGTATGAGTAAAATGGGTAATGGGTTAAGTGGGTAATGGGTTAAATGGGTAGTTGAAAAATATGAGTTGAATGGGTTGTGTTTCTGGGTTAACCGCGGGTTTACCCATATGGGTTAAAACCCGCGGGTTTACCCATATGGGTTAAAACCCGCGGGTTTACCCATATGGGTTGGTATATAAACCCATATGGGTCAATA
>JAULKM010000008.1:21088224-21101585 GCA_032355605.1 Rubia tinctorum
GATAAGTAGGTTTTACCCTTTGAACTTTCCCTTGAGAGAGTACACTTAGCCCACTGGTTAGGAAGTAGACGCGATGTACTTGAACTTCCCCTACCGCTTGTGTGAACGACAATGCACTTCCCGTAGACATCTTCCTAGCACTAGCGCTTTCCTCGGTTGTGTCCATTAATCAGGTCATGACACACGCCTGATTCTGTAAGGTTTTTAAAGAATTACGTCCCAATAATTCCATTTCGAAGCAGCCACACTTCTTCTTACATAGGTGATTCTTTGCTTAGGAGTATGTTATCCAACCCTTATACTCCACTCAAGTACTATATACTTAAGGCCGTAAATTATTAAAAGCAGTTAATGCTTAGCCTCCACACATATCACTGTTTCTACACCGTAGGAATGAGACAGGAGGTGTGATACCCCCAAAGTGATCGCGACGGGTCTTTGCAGTTTAGTTGTCCCTTTGAACTAAGATCTTGGGATCTCCAGTTTAGTTTTAAATATATGACCCGATTAATGCAACGCGAAAATTTATATTAATTTTGTCTAATTTACAGTTTAAACGTTTATATTTCTAAAATTTATGAAAACCCGTTTTTCAAGAGAGACACTCTTAAATCTGTATACTAATTTAGCTATTTACTCAAAACTCAAGTGTTCATCAAGAGAAAAAAGAGGAAAGAATTGGACATGCATCATAGTTGGGCTTCAGAACTCAACAAAAAGAAATTTGGGCTTTCGGGTACCCGGTTATAAACCAGTCTTCGTCCCTACAAACTCCCCTTCCATTTCCGAAGAAAAAAAAAACACGCACAAAACACACAGTAAACTCCAAATATTCGAGAGAAAAAATCCTATAAAATCCCCAAAAAAAAATCCCCCCAATCAATCCATCCAAAACAATGGAGCTGAATCAAAACGCAGAAACAAGAATCCACCAGATCCTCGTAAAGCTCCTCGATGGCACTCACAGATTCCTCAATTTCACATCCCCAATCATCACCATCGAAACCCTAAGGCACCGAATTGAAACCCTAACCTCTGCCCCGGCGCACCACCACCTCCTCCTCCTCAACCGCCGCGCGTTTCCGGAATCCGACCACCAAACCCTCCACCTATCCCCATCCGGGAGTTTTCCGGCGGTGGTGGAGCTCTCGGCGCGGCTCCGGGGCGGGAAGGGCGGGTTCGGGTCGCTGCTTCGAGGGTCCGCGACGAAGGCGGGGCAGAAGAAGACGAACAACTTCGACGCGTGGGGATATGAGCGGGCGGAGGATCCGGCACGTGAATGCGGAGAAGAAGATCGAGGAGTGGAAGGCGGGGGCGGAGGAGCGGCGGCTGGAGAAGGCGGCGGAGGAGTTTATTAAGAAGAAGGCGAAGGAGGCGGCGAAGAAGGGAACCGGGAAGGGCGCCGAGGTGGAGAAGTATGTGCAGAAGTATAATGCGGATTCGAAGAAGTGTAGGGAGGAGCTGGAGAGGTCTGTGAGGGAGTCTATGAAGAGGAAGATGGGATCATCTTCGGCTAGTGGGAATGAATCCAAGAAGCTGAAGATATGGTAATTTACTGAAACTTTGTTTGGTGATTGAATGGTTTATGTTTGTTTGATTGATGTTTGTGAATTTGATGGTAGGCTGAGCTTGGCTTAAATTTACTTTCTTTCGATAATTGTGTCTGTTTGCAAGAGAGTGCATGTGGCTTGTTAGTTTCTTGGTGCAAAGTTCATATGTTGAGAGATCGTGTGTGTGTGTGTGTGCGCGGACTACATTTGGCTCATTAGCTTGTTGGGTGCGAAATTCATCTGATGAAACTTGAAAGAGTGTGTGTGTGTATAGTGAAAGTCTACATGTGGTCCATTAGTTTTTTATATGCGCATTGTGAAACTTGAGAGATTGTGTGTGTGTGTGTGTGAATGCTATATGTGGCATACTAGGTTTGTAGATTTCAAGATTGTGTGTGTGTGCGTGTGTTCATGCGCTCTATATGTGGCATACTAGGTTAGCGAGGCAAAATTGTGTGTGTCAGTGTGCACAGTATACATGGCATACTAGGTCAGCGGATTGCAAGATTGTGTGTGTGAGTGTGCACGGTATAATGGCATACTAGGCTAGCGGGTTGCAAGATTGTGGGTTGTGGGTTGTGGGCTGGGTTTTATTTTTGTCTATTTCAAGAATTCCGAATTTTAGGTTCTTATTGTGAGTTGATTTTGTTATCTTTCTTTTGCCTATGTCTTTGCAAAGGACAAAGATGTGTTGTTTATGGGTGGAAAATTGTAACGTATGGAAGTGTTTGAGGTCTTGTATTGATCATGTGAACTGAATATGCCATGTCAGGTATGGGAAGAGGAAAATGGGAATAAGTGATAGTGAGGACGATAGTGAAGAAGAAGATGAAGAAGAAGAAAACAACAAATCTGTTGTTCTAAACAACGGGGATCATTCGGACTCAAGTGAAGGAGCAAAAGGTATTTCTGATTCAGTAAAGGAAGCCTGCCATGTCGCGAGTTCATCTGGTAGTGGAGTCTCAGAGAGTGCATCCGATGAGGAGAAGGCTGTTGTTGAAGAGATCCCCGAAGCTGATGAACCACAGTTATCAGTTTCTGACGAACATAATATGGAAACATCCGTTGTGGAAAATGGAGTTGTCAAGGAAGAAAAGACACCCTCTAATGAACCTATACATGTCAGTGCGGTAGAAAAAGTCATCGAGGCCTCAGTTTTGCCAAGTGTGGATGAGTCCGCCCCTGGAACCAGTGATTCCAGTGGAGCTGTGGCTGAAGCAGAACCCATGGATCTAGAGAAGCCTCTTAATTTTGATGAGATTAATTCAGCAGCAGATCTAGAGGTACGTAGCTTTCTTTGTGCATTCTTGTTAGCCAAGCAATATTCTTCTGTTTCTTGTATAATTTGTTTTGTGCTGCATTGATTCTTCCAATGCACTGAGCTAACCTGGCCCTATGGAACTGTAGGTCCTCGGCATGGATAGGTTGAAATCAAAGCTTCAAACACGGGGCCTAAAATGTGGAGGTACTTTGCAGGAACGCGCTGCCCGCCTCTTTCTACTCAAAACTACACCCCTAGAGTTGCTCCCCAAGAAGTATTTTGCCAAGAAGTGAAGTTTCCCTTCCTCCGATTACTTTTGAACCATGCTATTAACTGGAGAAGCTTTCACTTTGTGCAAAGAAACATGTAAGGCGAGGAAAACTGAAGTCTTGTACTTTGTAAATCTAAGTTTATGGCTATTACAATGATGCTTTGATTTGATTTTCAGTGTTGGAAAATGCCAATGAAGAGGAAAACTCTAAAATGAATGTATTTGGTACAAGTTATTCGCTGCGTTTATTGTGTAATGCTCGGTGTATCATTTTTGTTGGGAGTTTTTTTTGCTATTGTTTGATGCAAATAGGCACATTTTGATGATCGGAAAGGAGAGAAACTGAGCAACAAATATGTACATATGTTGTGAAAGAATGCAATATCTACATCCAGTGGTATCTTAAAAACTCCTAAATGAAGTATATGTATAAGGAAGGAAATGAATCACCCCAAAACTGTAGGCCAAAAGAATTTCTGAGCTACTGATGTGATGGAACTGCAACTTTTCATACATCTATGGTGGCAGTTGTTGATGGAGAATACCTGCAAACCGGGCACGTGGCGTTCATTCGCAGCCATTCGTCGATGCAATCGACGTGAAAACAATGTTGACAATCAGGCATACACCTGATTGTTTCTTTCGGGTTATAATCCGTTAAGCAGATGGAGCAAGTACGGTCATTAGGCCCTGAAAGTCGCAAACTCTCGCCAAGAACCACTTTCTTGTAGGTTTCAATGGTGGAATCATCGAGACCCGACGCCACCTGGGAAATGGTGGCGGCGGGTTGCAGCGCATCTTCTGCGGCAGCAATGGCGGCAGCAATCTGAGCTCTGTTTTGGTGTGCTCTCCGACTTGCTCCGCATACGATGCACCATACGACCGTTGAAGCAAGTATGGATGGTAGCACGAATGATGCGATGATAATTCTGAACACGTGCAAACGGTTTGACCCTGGTAGAAAATCACACAATGAATCATATTTTATCACCGTAGTTGGAACAAGAATGTTTTTGATAATTCCTAAAATTCTCCCTGTTGGCTTGAACACGAAGGCAAGATAGAGTTGACATTTTTTGCAAATTGGCCACAACCAGTATGATAATATTAAAAACTTTGGTTTTTAAATGTACTAATCCTATAGGGATTATTTAAAGTATTATTATCCTATCTTCAGCTGTATTTTGAGTGATGACCTTCATAACAAAATCTCGAGTTTTGGCGCTTACCAATTCGCCATTTTACCAAGTTAAATATTGTGACGTTCACATCATTCTCACCCCCTATAATTTATTTTAACCCAAAAATGACGAAACAAGGAAGACTAAGCAAATTCTCAAGATGCATGAATTCGTCCCGACCAGTTATACGAATCATATCTCGTCAAACTCGATTTCAAAATACAATCCATTTGCCGGTGTTTACCTGTTTTTGGAGCTTTGAAACATGCAATCTCTGTATTTGAACTGTTTGCAAATCCACAGAACTCCATCTTTCTCTCACAATCTGGACATCCAGGAACGTTCCATGACAACGTAAGATCTCCATTGACCTCAGCTGAGAACCAAACCTCATTCCGATCAGGCCACGAGACGGGGATCGATTTCTCGAAGATTATGGTACACATGTTCATCGCCTTAGCCACAGACAAGGAGGAAGTCGCCAATATAGCGGCGGTGGCGTTGCTCAGGCAATCAATGGATGTGAATTTGGACACAACAGCCTCAGGAGAACAACTTAGGAAAGTGTAGTTTCTGTAATAAGCAGCTGAGAATGGAGATGAGGATAAGTTCAGACTCAAGAGCCTGTTTGGAAGGCAGGAATGGGGATCATAGAGGTGGATTTCTTGCGTGAGGTAATCGATATCGCGTATCAAGAAGTCGCCGGAGAAGGGGAGATTGACGGTGGGGCTACGGTGGCCGGAGGCGTTGGTGGTGGTGGTGGTGGTGAGATCAAAGCCTGGGTAGCCACAGTTTTTGGAGTGGTCTTGGAGTCTGAAAGGGAACCTTATTGGGAAAGTTGATTGGTAAGTTTGGTCATTTTGGATTAGCCCAGAAACTGGGCAATCGTTTTTTGCAGAAATGGTGAGGGAGAAGGAGATCAGGCCTAAGGTTAAGAGAAGATGGAAAACGGCTCTTGGATTTTCCATAGCTTAAAGATATGTGCTTGTGCCAGAGGTTTATATATAAACCCTCCGTCTAATATCAAATTTCACAGATTTTTTTTCCAGTCAAATTTATTGAAATTTAACCATGTATTTGAATAAGTATACGACACATAATATTATCACATGAGATATCGTTAGATTTATCGTAACATGAAGGTTTTTCAAATATCATCTTTTTATGTGCTGTTATTATACGTAGTTACATATACTTACAGTTAAATGTGATTATTGGAGATCATGAAAAAGATTCTGTGAAATTTGAGGTGGGACGAGGGATTACATAATAAATTAGTATTGGACTAGGCAAATAAAAAATATGTTTTCCAAAGTCAAAACTATATGGTATGACCGTATCAGACAGAGGTGGTGTGCCCGCTTGTGTGAAGTTTGGTGTACCCCTTAGATTCAACATGTAATATTTTTTGGGCTAGGTGTCTGGATGGATCAAATGACAAATTTATCCTTCACAAAATAAGTGATAATGTAATTGACACTTCAGAAAAGATTAAAAATTAACTGACTTTTGCAACAGAAGTGAGTATTAGATTGATTTGCACTTCTTTGAGCAAGTATCTAGTGGGATGTTGGAAATATGCTTATTCTGATTCTTTGGAAGGAGTGACAACTATTTTACACATAATGTGACATGAAGGGATTCTATAATGGAAGAATACAATACCATAACTAATGTGACAGTGACACGGTCATACGTTCTTACATACAAAGTGGAATAATTTTTAACCTATCTTATTTACTATTGATTGTAGTCTTATCATTAATCAACTATGATGACTGATATCCTATTTAAACAGGGATTTCTAATCAGTTTTGAACTCGTTATAATGTTATTCGATCATGAAAATGTTTACTCCAAAAAAACCGTGAGCGTTAAATGTTTGATATACGTGCTCAATTTAAATCTTGTAGAGATTAACCGCTCCTTATACTAAGATTGTTTCTCCAACGCCTTCATCCTAACTAAAAATTCTTAATTTTTTTGTCAACTTTCTTACACCATGTTTGACCATTGATGACTTTAGTTACACACTAACGGTGTATGAAAAATGATCTTTACAAACTAGATGTTGCAACAATCTAACAATATCTCACACAATGATATCGTTATCTATGTACTAATTAAATTTCTGGTCAAATATGGATTAAGAAAATTGATTAAAAAAATATGAACCTTTGGCTTTATATGTGTTTGATGCGTGACTTGGTTCAACACGCTAAATAAACTCCACTCAACCCAATAATTACACACGATGTGTCATCAAACACTCAAAACCAACCATCTTGCATCCTTGCAGTCGACAAAATTCATAACCCGGATTAATTAAAGGACAAGTATGAGAATATACAACTTAATTTTCAAACATCTAAGGTGGCGGTTCTCGTCGGAGAACTTCTGCAAACCGGACACGTGGCATTCATTCGCAACCATTCATCAATGCAATCAGCGTGGAAGCAATGCTGACAATCAGGCATACACCTAATTGTTTCTCTCGGATTATAATCTGTCAAACAGATTGAGCAAGTCCGATCATTAGGCCTCGGAAGGCGAAGGCTCTCGCCGAGAACTACTTTCTTGTAGGTTCCAATGGTGGAATCATCGAGACCTGTCCCCGCCGGAGTGATGGTGGGAGGTTGTGGTGCTATTGCCGCCGCCGCACGGCGGGCGGCGACGGCGGAGTCGTGAGCTCTGTTTTGGCGGGATCGCTTGCGTACCCCGTATATTACGCATAACATTGCCACGAAAACAAGCAAGGATGGAAAGACGGAAAATGCAATGACGAGTCCAGAAACCCATGGAGGGTTTTTACCTAGTGCAAATCACAATTCACGGTCAATTAATTTGTAACTAGGAATGGTATGATGTATGAACAAAACGAAACATATTTTTAAATTATCAAAAAAATTAAAGAAAACATATTTTTTGTTTTATATGTGGGTAAGATATTGATCGTAAACATTTTAAAGAGTTGTGTATATTTTCCGAGTTAGAAATGTATATGTTTGTCTTACGGTTAATGTTTCTAAATAATACTATAATCTTAAAATTTTAGAAACATATAGTACAAATCTAATACTCCCTCCGTACCACCATTATTGACATATTTATTTTTTCACGGTTTTCAATGACCATGTTTGACCGTTAATAACTCTAGTTACATATAACAATTTCACATAAAAAATTAATATTTAGAAAATAGACGTTAAGACGAATCTAACAATATCTCACGTGATATATTGATTATAAATATATTAGTTCATATTTAGAGTCAAAAATTTTCAAATTTGATTTTAAAAAAAGTAAATATATAGGACGGAGGGAGTAGAATTTTAATTTTAAATAGAGGTGGAGGAAGTAGTGGCGGTTAATTTAGAATAGAAGGAATTTTAATTTGCCTTCTACACATACTTGATCCGATCCCTTATTGAATATCTTACTGATCCGTTCCACCTGAATTTGCACTCTTACTTTTTTGATACTATTCTCTATAAAAATTTGACCACTCATTTGAATATCTATAAGAACAACAATATTATCGTATATGATATTGTTCAATTCATCGTAACAAGTAACTTCTTAATATCAACTTTTTATTTGACGTTATTATACGTAGTTAAACATATTAACGACCAAACATGTTTCTTGAACAGTTTGATAATGATGAGGGTGCAAATTTAGGTGAGACAGAGGGAGTAAATAAAATAAGATGGAAAATTTTGTGAAAATTGATAAGTAGACAAACAAAGGACACGTGGGAAATGAGAGAGAGAGTAAGAAGAAGAGGACAAGTGGGTAAATTCATGTTAGATTTCTTGCTAAAAATGAAAAGGAAGCAAGACATGAATTTAAAAATAACATACTAATTAGTTAATCAAGACGTAGAATAAGGGATGGAGGGATTACTATATGAAGTGCTTGGTTTTGTTAAGAAAATACTCCGCTTACAACATTTAATTTCAACGAAGCAGGATATGTGCAGAAAGTAGCTGAAGAAATTTAACTTGAGCAACTCCTATGACCTATCTGAGAAGTGGTTTAATTTTTCATGTTGGTATATCTCCAAATAAAGTGAATTTCGTCCTCATCCAATGGAGTTGACATTTTATGCAAATTGGTGCTGATTTCTCACCAGTTGAAAACCAAATGCATTTCTTTTAATGTCCATAGGCCTTATGTCAAGTTTTTTAATGCATGACACGATAACAGGACAGAGATTTCAGTTTTGACCTCACCCGAAAAAATGACAAAACAAAGAACAGCGAAATTACCTGTTTTGGGAACATCAAAGCAAGCAATTTCTGAACTTGTTCCATTCGCAAAGCCACAGAAATCTCCCTTTTCCTCACAATCTGCACATCCAGGAAGGTTCCACGACAGCGTGAGATCTCCCATGAGATGATCCGCGAACCAATCCTCCTTCTGATTAGGCCACGTGACCGGAATCGGTTTTTCGAAGATTATAGAACAAGCATTCATCGCCTTGGCTAAGGCCAGAGAAGAAGTGGCCAGTACAGTGGCGGAGGAGTTGCTCAGGCAATCAATGGCAGTGAATTTAGACACAACAACCTCAGGGGAACATTTTAAGAAAGTGTAGTTCCTGTAATAAGTCGCCGCGAAAGGCGATGAAGATAGGTTCAGGTTGATCAGCCTGTTTGGAAGGCAGTTAAGAGGGTCGTAGAGGTGGATTTCCTGTTTCAGGTAATCGATGTCGCGAACGGAGAATTCTCCGGCGTTGGGGAGATGCACGGTGGGGATGAGGTCTGGAGTGGTGATGGTGAGATCAAAGCCTGGGACGCCACAGTTTATGGGTTGGTTTGGGAGTTTAAAAGGGAACCTTATGAAGAAAGGTTTCTTGTAAGTCCTGTTTAGTCCGGATTTGGAAAGCAGGCAATCGTTTCTTGCAGAAATGGTGATGAACAGAGAGATCAGGGCTAAAAGAAAAGTGAAAATGGGTTTTGGATTTGGATTTGGTTTTTCCATGGCTCAAAAGATTTATGCCGGAGTATTTTGGAATGGACCATATATAAGCTGTGGACTTGGCAGATAAAATATGGTTTTATAAAGTCAAAACTTTCTGGATAAAAGCATAGCAATGTCATGAACTGTGACTTTGATTTGGGAGTGTGAAAGGCAACCTTATGAAGTGGGGTTTATTGCAAGTCTCGTTTAGTTCGTATTTAGAAATAAGGCAATCATTTCTTGCAGAAATGGTGATGGAACATAGGGAGGGCTAAAAGAAAAGTGAAAATGGCTCTTTAGAAAGATTTATGCCGGCGCCAGAGCTCTATATATATTGGAACAATCCATATATAAGCTGTGGACTTGGCAGAACAAATCATGAAAAAAATATGTTTCGCAAAGTCAAAACTTTCTGGATAAAGGCATGGATCAAAGCATAGCAACAGTAACTGTTCCAACTTCTAGCATTCATGAACTGTGAAGATCATAAGAGCGATTTTCGCTATCGACATCTTAGTACAGTATGGCTTAATTCTACTATGTTATGAGCTGTGACAAATTTGGATTAAAGGAGCTGGTGAGATATTCTGATTGAAACAATTTTACCATTTTCCCCAGCTCTCATTGCTTGGTATTTGATATGAAGACCTGCTGCATTAGGGAAAGCGAATTATTCTATATTACGATATTTTGACATCAAATTTCAGGCTATAGAATCAATCTGAATCAAAGTTTTACCTTCATTTTGTTAAAAGTTGGTGTGAACTGCTACAGCATGATAAGCTATCACAGCTTTTGGTTGCCAGTCACATTGTTTCCCAACCCATGTTTTGGTATCAAATATTCCTGATGTTTTTTGCACATTGAAGCACAAATTTCAGCTTTTGTATCAGAAATATAGAAACTCAAATGTCTAAATTACCTGTGTTGCCCTTATCCTTGAGATGCTTGACGTCGAAACTTGCTCCTGAGGCTGCATTCACAGGCTTATTTATGTCATATGTTCCTAATACTCCCAGTTTCACTCCACGAAGTCCTTATTCAGAAACAGCTCAATATGCCTTGTATACAATATCTGCATTGTTCCTGAATACAAAGCGAAGCCATGATATCTTAGAAAAGATGAATTATAATGCGTTTCAATCATTCTGCAAAGTGATTTACAAAATACTAAGTACTGGGCAAAATCGGCCTACCATTGCATGCATTGAGATTGCATACAGGACACCGAACCAGCTGCAAATCTGATGGATCATTTGGAGATTAGAGAATTAAGAACTCAAGACACTGTCAATTGTGAAATAAACTGAGACATTTTTAGAATAACCTGCCAGCCATATCCCGGATTTGATATCCTTCAGAACACAGCGACCACTCAACAGCATTTTCTGTACTGTTTCTACATTTGGGACTTTTGGTGAAGTACTCAAACTTTCAGTGAGGAAAGCAGCAGCTGAGTCGAGCCAAGTCGCATCCAATCTGCGCATTACAAAGAAACCAAACACATTGCATAAGATAATGAATCTGGTGTTGATATCATTCCTTTAGATAGCTAAACAGCCTCACATTATACAGATTGCCCATGAGTTTCGCAACGTCTTTCTATGATCCAATTAATCAGTGCCAATTTGGCAGGCACAGAACGGATGATAAAAGGTATTCATCTATAGGCATGATTTATCCATACACGGTAATAAACAAATTTCCCTTACTTTTCAATCAATTCAACCTGATCAGAAACTACCAGATGTGCTACAACAGCAACAGTACAGAACTAGAGAGAGGCAGTCACTCACCTATATGCTTCTCCTTCTGGTGAAACATGAAAGAGTGTGTTCCATCTGCAACATGAATCAAACCATCAAAACGGTCAAAACTCATCATAAATAGATGAAGAAGCACACGAATCGAGAAGTTATACCAAACGCAGAGGCATAGAGTCTGCTCCAATTGACTCCTTCATGACGATAATCATTTGGAACCTGGAGATCTCGCAAGCAAGCTTGCTTCCAGACGCTTTCCTCCGTCATCAGTTTATGAAACCACCGGTAAGTCAAGGAAAACTTCACCACTGATTTTCCGTCCAGAAACTTCGCAATCTCCGTCCAAATATCCTCCTCATAACTTCAAACAGCAACACCACCAATCAAATTAGCTTTTCACATCAGAGAAGTTGCAAATTGCGTGAATCAGATCCAATTAGAATTCAAATTTAACCGAAACACACAATTAATCAAGCAACAGAGATATTCAAATTTTCGCGAGCTAAACAATCGGATGTCGTCATATGACGTCAGCATTTCCGATTTCAACAATTCCCGCGCAAAAACGGATGATAATACACAGTTTTTCTTTGCATAATTTCTGAGTATTTAGGTGCGCGAGAGATATTGTATGGAAACTGAATCTATGCGAAAATGAAACGATAGCGAAAACAGAGAAACAGAGAGGCGAAGAATTACTAGTTGAAGATGGCGTGAGTAAAGCGAGACGCGTTCCGAGTAGAAACGCAGCAGGAACACGATCGCATCTTCCGGATTCGTTTCCCCATCTATCCGGTCTTCTTGGTATTCCGATTGAGTGTCTCGGAGCTGAGTTTCAGTTGAGCGGAGTGGGAGTGGGACCGTTTGAGCGAATGAAGAAGATGGGTCGATTTGAAAAATAACAGGCGTTTATATTACCCGCGGCTAGGCGTTTAAATTGGGCAGGATTTGGTGGTTGCAAGTGCACGGGACTCTTGGGTGGATCCTCGTTCCTTTTCCCTTTGATTTGAGCTGTATACATAGGTGTAGAACTTGAAATTATTGATCATCATATATTTTGTTAGTAGGAAAATTGGAATAATACTCCATTGAAGAAAAACGGATCGACACTATAGTTTTGTAAAATTATCAAAATATGCCAGTATTAATCATTTCAAATTAAGATATTTTATTTGATAAGGGTCATTTGATTTATCGAAACTCTTTATTTTAAAAAAAATCAGTTCAATTGTGCACAACTTTATTCCTAAATAGAGATCTTTTAATCTTCATGTATTCTATCATTAGTATGGAAGTATTAAAAAGGCTTGTATACCCTTTTTAAAAGGACTCCTATTGAAAGAGAAAAAAATACTCTTTGAACTATGACCCTTCTTCTAATGGGAAGGGCACTTTCAGAGAACTAACATCTAAGCACTACAAGTCTACAACATTACAATGTACAAGTAAAAGGCTGAAAAATTACATTTAGATTACAAGCAATCAAACTGGTAAATAACATATTTTCCCCAGCAACAAATTTCTCTGCATCTGCTCCTATCCTATCTTAGTTGATGTACTTCCTGCATTTCGCAGATCTACACAGGCAAGGGACCTTGAGCTCATCGTGCTCGTCAGGGTCGAACAGATAGTCATAACTGCGAGTCCATTTCAACGCGATTTTTCAGAACCAGAACACAAACACAAACACGAAGGAGAGAGAAAGAAAGAGAGAGGACGTACGTTAATTCTGTCCCCGCTGAGACATTGGTTTTGGCAATGAGTACTATGCGGCTCTCTTCTTGCCCAAAACTCATTATTCTTGCGTAGCAAGTCGGCATGCACTGTAAGTAAGACAGTTTTGCTTGTCAGTAAATGTGCCAACAAAAGGCTCTCGAGAAGTAAGATCTTTCTTTAAGTACTCAACACAATGCGACTCTAACCCAGATTTTCCAGAAAATCGCAGTATTTTCTACACAAAACTGTCTTTCTAGTATCTAATATTATCGAGAGACAGATGTAAGATTTTGCTTTAAGCAGGCAACGAAATGCGAATCTAACCTAGATGCTCCAGTGACTAGCAATATTTTGTAAACAAAAAACTGTTTCTAGTATTTAATTATCGAGAGAGATCAAGGGGGGGGAGAGAGAGAGAGAGTGAGAACTCACAGAATGGTTTATCAGACGAGCCATATTCCCCTTTGTCGTCGCGTCAATAACAATTTCATCGCTGATCTTGAAAAGCTGTATGGAAAATGCATTAAAATGCGAAAATCAGTTAACTAAACAAGTAAAACGGAGTACAATCTAGCAAACAGAGCCACTTACGTAACAATCTTTGCCCTCACGACGATAGCGTGCTTCCCTAAGATCTGCAACACTACGTCTGACCTG
>JAULKM010000008.1:21101685-21120806 GCA_032355605.1 Rubia tinctorum
ACGGGGCCTAAAATGTGGAGGTACTTTGCAGGAACGCGCTGCCCGCCTCTTTCTACTCAAAACTACACCCCTAGAGTCGCTCCCCAAGAAGTATTTTGCCAAGAAGTGAAGTTTTCCTTCCTCTGATTACTTTTGAACCGTGCTATTAACTAGAGAAGCTTTCACTTTGTGCAACAAAACATGTAAGCCGTGGAAAACTAAGGACTTGTACTCTGTAAATCTAAGTTTATGGCTATTACAACGATACTTGCTATGGTTTGATTTCCAGTTAGTTGGGTCGGGTCGAAACGAGCTCAGGTTGAAACGGGTTGAAGTCTGTTGGTCGGATCAGGTTCGGTTCGGGTTGGGTTGAAACGGGTCAAAATATGTTGGTCGGGTCGAGTTGGGTCGGAAAGTGACGAAGTATGTTTGTCGGGTCGGATCGGAAAGAAAGCTAGAATATGAAAGAAAAAAGTTTTAAAAAATCGGTTACGGTATTAGCTACTCTACAACATGTACTAAAAGTCTTCTAACATTTCACAAAAAATTTATTTATCTAATATTTTTATATTTAGGAAAGAATAATAAAAATTATATGTTTTGAAACAATGGATTATTGGGTAACACAATTTAGACCCACATTGTAACTTTTTAATATAGTGTAGAAGTAATCAGTGTTGACTTTTGAGACCCTTCCGTTCACTCATAAATGTCCAATCGTCAAAGTTTCAAATATTTTGAACTAAATAAATTACTACTCTAGGGTTAAAATTAGATTGATCCGTCAAAATTAGATTGATTATGGATAAATTTAATTGTCGGTTATTTTCTAAATTGATTATGGATAAGTTATGTATGTTATTTCTCGGGTTGAATCGGTTGCAAGTTGATTATAGGTCAGGTTGAATCGGGTTCAAGTTGAAACGTATTTCGATTAAATCATGTTTGGGTCGAAATAAGATTTCAAGTTGATTTGGTCGTGTTGGGTTAGGGTCCAGATTATGAAGTCATAATCGAGTTTCGGGTTGAATTTGGGTTGAGTCGGGTTTGAGTTTGGACCCAGATTATCAGGTCATAATCGGGTTTCGGGTTGAGTTTGGGTCAGGTTTGGGTTTGGACCCAGATTATCAAGTCAGAATTGGGTTTTGAGTTGGGTTCGGGTCGAGTTGGGTTCGGGTTTGGGTCAATATTTTGCGGGTCAAGATCAGGTTCGGCTTGAGTTCAGTCGAGTCGGTCCAGATCGGGTCAGAAATTCGAATCAGAAATTGATAGCTCTATCTGTATCAGATAATGGAAGTGGTGTGGCTGCTTGTGTGGTGTACCCCTTGGATTCAACATGATTCTATAAGTAATAATTTTTGGGGTAGGTGTCTTGATGGATCAAATGACAAATTTGTCCTTCACAAAATAAATGACAATGTAATTGACACTTCAAAAAAGATTAAAAATTAACCGACTTTTTCAACAGAAGTGAGCATTAGATTGATTTGCACTTCTTTGAGCAAGTATCTAGTGGGGTGTTAGCAGATGGAAATATGCTTATTCTGATTCTTTGATAGGAGAGAAAAGGAGTGACAACTATTTTACACATAATGTGAAATGAAGGGATTCTATAATGGGAAGAATGCAATATCTATAAGTAATGTGACACGATCATACTCTTTGCATGAAAACCGGAATAATTTTTAATCTATCTTATCTACTATTGATTGCAATCGGACATCCGATTCTGGTGACTGATGTCCTATTTAAGTAGGCAATTCTAACTTAAAATGATTACACTATAGAAAAAAGTTTTCGCTAAAAGACCTCGAGTTGTTAAACGATATATACATACTAATTCTAATGCTTGTAGAGATTGACCGCTCCTCCTTGTACTAAATATATGTTTTCACCGCGTTACTTAGTTCAATGCACTAAATAATCTCCACTCAACCCAATAATTACACACAATGTGCGGTCAAAAAGCCAAAACCTACCATCTCGCACTGCTACAATCGAAATTTTTATAAACCGGATTCATTAAACAACAATATGAGAATATACAACTTAATTTTCAAACATCAGAGAGCTTCTGCAAACCGGACACGTGGCATTCATTCGCAACCACTCATCAATGCAATCAGCGTGAAAACAATGCTGACAATCAAGTATACACCTTATTGTTTCTCTCGAATTATAATATGTTAAACAGATTGAGCAAGTCCGGTCATTAGGCCCCGGGAGGCGAAGGCTCTCGCCGAGAACCACTTTCTTGTAGGTTTCGAAGGTGGAATCATCAAGACATGTTCTCGTCGGAGAAGTGGTGGTGGTGGGAGGTTGTGGTGCTATTGCCACCGCGGAGTCATGAGCTCTGTTTTGGTGGGATCTCGTACACCGTATATTACGCATAACATTTTCACGAAAACTAGCAAGGATGGAAACACGGAAAATGCAATGACGAGTCCGGAAACCCATGGAGGGTTTTTACATAGTGCAAATCACAATGCACGGTCTATTAATGTGTAACTAAGAATGGTATGAAGTATGAACAAAACTAAACATATTTTTAAACTATGTAAAAATAAATAAAGAAAAACTACGAGTATAAAGAAAACATATTTTTTGTTTTGGATGATTAAGATATTAGAGTTGTACTATGTATATGTATATATTAATATTTTCTAAGTTAGATATGTATATGTTTGTCTGACGGTTAATAACTCTAAATATACTATAATTTAAATTTTAAAAAAAACATATACAAATCTAATACTTCTTTTGGCCTATCTACTTTTTCCAAGTCAAATTTGACAAATTTTGACTCTATATACAAATTAATATATTTAAATAAAAATACCATGTGAAATATTGTTATATTCATCTTAACATCTATTTTCTAAATATCAAATTTTTATGCAGAAATTTTACATGTAGCTACAGATAAGGATGGTCAAATATGATCATTAAATACCGTGAAACTGTTGGGACGGAGGGAGTAGAATTTTACCTAATATTATTGGAAAGTTAATAGATACTGTGGAGGAAGTAGTGACTGTTATTTTCAAACAGAAGGGGTATTCATTTGTGTTCTGCATATACTTCTCCCAATCCCTCATTGAATATCTTATACTAAATAAAATAAGATGTGAAAATTGATAAGTAGACGGACAAAGGACAAGTGGGAAATGAGAGAGTGAGAAGAAGAGGACAAGTGGGTAAATTCGTGTTAGATTTTTTTTGCTAAAAATGAAAATAGAGGGAAGTAATACATGAATTTAAAAATACACAAGGGATTACTATATAAAGTGCTTGGATTTGTTAAGAAAATACTCCGCCGACGATATTTAATTTCAACGAAGCAGAATATGTACAGAAACTAGCTAAAGAAAATTTTTCAGCTATATGATAAGTGGTTTAATTTTTCCATGGTTGTATCTCCAAATGGAGTTGACATTTTATGCAAATTGGTGCTGATTTCTCATCAGTTGAAAACCAAATGCATTTCTTTTAATATCCATAGGCCTTATGTCAGTGTGTACTCGAGTTTTTTTATTGCATGACACGATAACATGACAAAGATTTCAGTTTTTGACCTTGCTCAGAAAAAATGACAAAACAAAGAACAGCGAAATTACCTGTCTTGGGAACATCAAAGCAAGCAATTTCTGAACTTGTACCATTCGCAAAGCCACAGAAATCGCTTTTTTCCTCACAATCTGCACATCCAGGAAGGTTCCACGACAACGTGAGATCTCCCATGAGATGATCCGAGAACCAATCCTCCTTCTGATTAGGCCACGTGACCGGAATCGGTTTTTCGAAGATTATAGAACAGGCATTCATCGCCTTAGCCAAGGCCACAGAAGAAGTTGCTTGTATAGTAGCGGAGGAGTTGCTCAGGCAATCAATGGCAGTGAATTCAGACACAACAATCTCAGGGGAACATTTTAAGAAAGTGTGGTTTCTGTAATAAGTCGCCGCGAAAGGCGACGAAGATAGGTCCAGGTTGATCAGCCTGTTTGGAAGGCAGTTAAGAGGGTCAAAGAGCTGGATTTCCTGTTTCAGGTAGTCGATATCGCGAACGGAGAATTCTCCGGTGTTGGGGAGATGGACGGTGGGGATGAGGTCTGGGGTGGTGATGGTGAGATCAAAGCCTGAGTAGCCACAGTTTATGGGTTGGCTTGGGAATTTGAAAGGGAACCTTATGAAGAAAGGTTTCTTTTAAGTCTTGTTTAGTCCGGATTTAGAAAGTAGGCAATCATTTCTTGCAGAAATGGTGATGAACAAAGAGATCAGGGCTAAAAGAACAGTGAAAATGGGTTTTGGATTTGGATTTGGATTTGGATTTTCCATGGCTTACGCCGGAGTTTATTGGAATAGACCATATATAAGCTGGGGACTTAGCAGATAAAAATATGGTTTTATAAAGTCAAAACTTTCTGGATAAAAGCATTAACAATATCATAAACTGTGACATTAATTTGGGAGTTTGAAAGGGAACCTTATGAAGAAGGATTTCTTGTAGCTTTTGTTTAGCTCATATTTAGAAAGAAGGCAATCATTTCTTGCAGAAATGGGGAACGAACAAAGAGAGGGCTAAAAGAAAAGGGAGAAATGGCTCTTTAGAAATATTTGTGCCGGTGCCAGAGCTCTATATATATTGGAATCATCCATATATAAGCTGGGGACTTGGCAGAAGAAATCATAAAAATATGTTTAACAAAGTAAAAAACTTCTGGATAAAGGCATGGATCCAAGCGTAGCAATAATTTCCAACTACAAGCATGCATGAACTGTGAAGATCATAAGAGCAATTTTCGCTATCGACATCATTGTACAGTTCGGCTTAATTCTACTATGTTATGAGCTGTGACAAATTTGGATTACAGGAGTTGGTGAGATATTCTGATTGAAACAATTTTACCATTTTCCCCAGCTTTCATTGCTTGGTATTTGATATGAAGACCTGCTGCATTCGGAAAAGCGAATTATCCCATATTTTGACATCAAAATTCAGGCTATAGAATCAGTCTGAATCAAAGTTTTACCTTCATTTTGTTGCAAGTTGGTGTGAACTGCTACAGCATGATAAGCTATCACAGCTTTTGGTTGCCAGTCACATTGTTTCCCAACCCATGTTTTGGTATCAAATATTCCTGATGTTTTTTGCACATTGAAGCACAAATTTCAGCTTTTATACCAGAAATATAGAAACTCAAATGTCTAAGTTACCTGTGTTGCGCTTATCCTTGAGATGCTTGACGTCGAAAATTGCTCCGGAGGCTGCATTTACAGGCTTATTTATGTCATATGTTCCTAATAACTCATAATCCCAGTTTCCCTCCAGGTAGTCCTTATTCAGAAACAGCTCAATGTGCCTTGTATCCAATATCTGCATTGTTCCTGAATACAAAGCGAAGCCATGATATCTTAGAAAAGATGAATTATAATTTGTTTCAATCATTCTGCAAAGTGATTTACAAAATACTAAGTATAGGGCAAAATCGGCCTACCATCGCATGCATTGAGATCGCATACAGGACATCGAACCAACTGCAAATCTGATGTATCATCGGAGAAAAGAGAATTAAGAACTCGAGACACTGTCAATTGTGAAATAAACTGAGCCATTTTGAGAATAACCTGCCAGCCATATCCCAGATTTGATATCCTTCAGAACACAGCGACCACTCAACTCCAGCATTTTCTGTACTGTTTCTACATTTGGGACTTTTGGTGAAGTACTTAAACTTTCAGTGAGGAAAGCAGCAGATGAGTCGAACAGAAATGAGCCAAGTCGCATCCAATCTGCACATTACAAAGAAACCAAACACGTTATATAAGATAATGAATCTGGTGTTGATCTCATTCCTTTGGATAGCTAAACAGCCTCATACACAGATTGCCCTCGAGTTTCACAAAGTCTTTCTATGATTCAATTAATCAGGGCCAATTTAGCAGGCACAGAACAGATGATAAAAGGTATTCATCATTAAGCATGATTTAACAATAAACAGTAATAAACAAATTCCCCTTACTTTTCAATCAATTCAACCTGATCAGAAAATACTATATGTGCTACAACAGCAACAGTACAGAACTAGAGAGAGGCAGTCACCTATATGCTTCTCCTTCTGGTGAAACATGAAAGAGTGAGTTCCATCTGCAACATGAATCAAACCATCAAAACAGTCAAAACAGTCAAAACACATCATAAATCGATGAAGAAGCACGCGAATCGAGAAGTTATACCAAACGCAGAGGCATAGAGTCTGCTCCATTTGACTCCTACATGACGATAATCACTCGGAACCTGGAGATCTCGCAAGCAAGCCTGCTTCCAGACGCTTTCCTCCGTCATCAGTTTATGAAACCACCGGCAGGTCAACGAAAGCTTCACCACTGATTTTCCGTCCAGAAACTTGGCAATCTCCGTCCAAATATCCTCCTCATAACTTCAAACATCAACAACACGAATCAAATTAGGTTTTCACACCAGAGAAGTTGCAAATTGCGTGAATCAGATCCAATTAGTACTCAAATTTAACTGAAACACACAATTCATCAAGCAACAGAGAGATTCAAATTTAACCTAAATACAAAATTAATCAAGCAACTGAGAGATTCAAATTTTCGCGAGCTAAAAAATCGTGATGCCCTCACATGACGTCGGCATTTCTGATTTCAACAATTCCCGCGGAAAACGGATGATAATTTACCGTTTTCCTTTGCATAATTGTTGTGTGTTTGTGTGCGCGAGAGATATTGTACGGAAACTTAATCTATTCGAAAATGAAACGGTAGCAAAAACAGAGAAACAGAGAGACGAGGAATTACTAGTTGAAGATGGCGTGAGTAAAGCGAGAAGCGTTCAGAGGAGAAACGCAGCATGAACACGATCGCATCTTCCGGATTCGTTTCCCCATATCTCTGATCGACGGCGCCGGTGGATATTCCGATTGAATGTCTCGGAGCTGAGTTTCAGTTGAGCGGAGTGGGAGTGGGAGTGGGGCCGTTTGAGCGAATGAAGAAGATAGCTCGATTTGAAAAAAACAGGCGTTTATATATTACCCGCGGCAAGGCGTTTAAATTGGCTGGGATTCAGTGGTTGCTGATGCATGGGACTCTTGGGTGGACCCGCGTTCCCGTTCCCTTTCCCTTTGATTTGAGCTTTATGTAAACTCTAGGTAAAACTTGAAATTTAGTGATCATCTTGAGGAAAATGGAGTAGTACTTCATTGAAGAAAAATGGATCAACGCTCCCTTTTTTGTAACTATCAAAATGTGCCATTAATAACAGTTTCAAATTTAGACATTCTCATTGGTAAGAAGGGTCATTTGATCTATCGATCTATCGAAAATCTTTATTTCAAGTATTTAGATATCTATGAATATATATTTTACCATATAACTTGATTCTTCATAAAATGATGCAACAAACACCAAAAAATCTGTTAATGGCCACAATGATTGTTGTGAAAGATTAAGAAAATAAGGTTAGGAAAGTAGAGTTCAATTGTTTTAAGAACTTAAGTCTCTACAAATATAAACAATGATAATTGGAACATTCCACTCGATTCAATTCAATTCAATTGTACATAACTCTATTCCTAGTTAGAGATTTTTTAATCCTTATGTATTCTATGAAAAATATAAGCATTAAAAAGACTAGTACTATAACCTATTAAATGGACTCCTATTGAAAAAGATTTTAAAAAACCTTTGAACTATGACCCCTTCTTCTAATGGGAAGGGCACTCTCAGAGAACTATAATCTAAGCACTACAAGTCTACAACATTACAATGTACAAGTAAAAAACTCTGCAAAATTACATTTAGATCACAAGCAATCGAACTGGTAAATAACATATTTTCGCCAGCAACAAATTTCTCTGCACCTGCTCCTATCCTATCTTAGTTGATGTACTTCCTGCATTTCGCAGATCTACACAAGCAAGGGACCTTGAGTTCATCGCGCTCGTCAGGGTCGAACAGATAGTCATAACTGCGAGTCCATTTCAACGCGATTTTTCAGAATCAGAACACAAACACAAACACGAAGGAGAGAAGGGAAGGGAGAGGACGTACGTCAATTCTGTCCCCGCTGAGACATTGGTTTTGGCAATGAGTACTATGCGGCTCTCATCTTGCCCGAAACTCATTATTCTCGCGTAGCAGGTCGGCATGCACTGCAAGTAAGACAGTTTTGCTTGTCAGTAAATGTGACAACAAAAGGCTCTCGAGAAGTAAGATCTTTCTTTAAGCATTCAACGTAATGCGAATCTAACCCAGGTTTTCCAGAGAATCGCAATATTTTCTAGAGAAAAACAGTTTTTCTAGTTTCTAATATTATCGAGAGACAGAAGTAAGATTTTTCTTTAAGCAGGCAACAAAATGCAAATCTAACCAGATTTTCCAGAGAATCACAATAATTTCTAGACAAAAACTGTCTTTCTAGTATTTCATGTTATCGAGGGAGAGAGAGAGAGAGAGAGAGAACTCACAGAGTGGTTGATCAGACGAGCCATATTCCCCTTTGTCGTCGCGTCAATTACGATTTCTTCGCTGATCTTGAAAAGCTGTATGGAAAATGCATCAAAATGTGAAAATCTGTGATAAATCCATAATTAACCAGTAAAACGGAGAACAATCTGGCAAACTGAGCCACTTACGTAACAATCTTTGCCCTCACGACGATAGCGTGCTTCCCTAAGATCTGCAACACTACGTCTGACCTGTTCACCACGATACTCGATAACCTGGGAGCAACCATATATAAGATCCCATTGCCTCAAAAAGGGAATGTTGAGAAAAAGGATTTTTTTTAGTACCATTTCACCCTCTTGAATACTTCTTCGCGCAAAGAGGCCCCATCCGTGAACTCCAGATCTACCGAAGCAGACTCTGTTCTTCTCGGTCCTCTGCAACGTTTTCAACCAGAAAATTTAAGAGACTATTTCAAACAGTTAATCAGAACAAGAGCGCTCATGAAGAAAAGGAAAACCTGTAAATGTTTCAATCTTTCTGTGAAAGAAGAAAATGTCATGTCTTCAACTCCCTGCAGAGAGAATTAAGCGTTAATGACTTGAATATTACACAACACATAAAAAAATATTAACGTTAATAACTATCACCTTCAAAGAAGTTAAGCAGTCTATCTCATTTAATGAGTGATGGCGTAGCCCCATCACTCGGTGAAACACGGGTTCAGGCACAACCTTCTGGCAAACAAAGAAAATGCATAGAAATCAACATCCAAGTATTTCTCCCACTCTACGTGGAGTTACTTATATAAAATCAATTGACCATTGTGTTAAGTTGAGACAAAGCATACACAAACAGAAATGCACAGCCGTTTTACCTTATGTTTGGATCTTCTGAAAATACGGCATCTCGCAGCAGAAAGGGGATAGGCCTCATTGTCATCAACATCTGAGTTATCAGAGTGTTCCGCGGTTTTTGATGATACAAGCCTAGAACCACGTGAGAACTGATCTTGGTTCTGGCTCAGAAGCATGCTTCTTGTAGAGAAGTCACCATTCGGAGTTTTCATGTGTAGCACATTATCTGGATTTGGGGCACTGAACACAATCCAGCAATCATTAACGCATAAATCCCAAACAATTATATCAGAGGTCTAGAAGAAAAGCACAAAAAAGGGCATAAACAGGATTTTAGGAAAACCGTGTACCTATGAAAAGCACAATAGGAAACCCATTTTGTTTTCTGCACGCCATCTCTCTCTGAACAATGCAGCTGCAGGTAAAACAAAAATCGTAGGCGATGTCAATCACTAAAACAGAAATATCAAGAAGGTAAAAAGTACAGACTGCATGAATAGCATAATAGGAACTGGAACATGACAGTGTTTGGTGCCATGAGCTCTCCCGCGTGCAATGCAGACTCAGATTCCATCAGGGACAAGGGTTTAAATAGTGGTTAGGCTCCCACATTACCCCAAAAAAACACAGGAAAAGAAACAAGAGGATTTGGATGTGGAGCCATCAAATTAAATATATCCAGTTTGACCAATGTAAACTAAATATGCACTACTATATTTAGGTTGAGCACCAGCAGTCAGTCACCAAAGGCAGTGATGATTACTTAATATAGGGTTCCAGGTAAGGTTATGAGTATAAATCAAGGGAAGTGCAATGTGGCAATATATGATAAAGGGTCAACGAACTTGAAATGTGTTCAGATGATATTCTTATGCCACAATAGAATAGCATCAAAATATAGCCACATGCAACAACAATAAATACAGCTAAGCCTACACCCTACTATGCGAGATTGGCTAATCAGATCATATTCCGCCAACATATCCAATTGCAAGTTGGCAACATGTTGTGGTTCAAGTATACTAAGCATCAAAATCATAATAATCGTACATGGATGGATATAATAATAATAACAGCTTGGCGTCAAACATCATACAGCTCAAATAAGCATCAAGAAAGAATAACTGGGTCTACAAGGGCATACAAATGATAAAATCGGGAAAAAATAACTCGAGAAAATAGTGAACACCAATAGCAGTAACAGGTACAATAAAACTCATTTTAAAGATAGCCTGACTACAGGTGAACTTACTTCCATGAGATAACCACGCAGGATTTGCAGAAAATATGGCCACAACTCAATGCACATGGATTGAAAACGAGTTCCTGAAAAACTATGATTAGTCAGTAATTCAGTGCGAAGTTGTTATCAAAGATCAACTTCCTCGTATCTTTTCAATTTCAACATAATGTAAATTCTCACCAAACAAATTGGACATGTCAGACTGTACTCTAGTTTCACTAGATCCGGGAGCACTAATGTCATTGAGACGTCTGCTGTAGTGCTGAGATTACAAGAGAATGGATTGAGGATTTCACTCGACCTTCCACCATTCGACGCCATGAAATTCATGTGGAAAGCCCTCAGTTCTATTAACCACGGCGATTGCAGAATCTCTATGTGTTTCGCCCTCAACTTAGATTTAAATCTCATGCCATTCACATAACTGTGTATCTGCTAGAGATTACAGGTGTTACAATATTAGATAGTTCAAACAAAGTATACGGAAACCCATTATGTATATCCTAATATGAATGAGCAAGTAAGAACTACTTTGTCATATTTTTTGAGGATCTTTCGAATAGCAACAGCATTCATCGAGATGTATTCAACGAGCATCTGAGTGATATGATAGAACAAAGAGAAAAGGTACAAATATTGCTTAAACAACATTTTGGTAAGGCACATGAGAGAATGCAGCACTTTGCTAATAAGCATAGGACTGAGAGAACTTTATGAGAAGGTGACTGGGCATATCTGAAGCTGCAGAAGTATAAACAAACATTAGTTTTGAATCAAAATCAAAATTAGTTTTTAATCATTATCATACTTGCACTCCTTATAAACTGCATCAAAATTTCAAACAATTCTGTTCTACTTTTTCAGTCCTTGATTTGCATGAATTACAACTCTTTCTAAGCAATCTATTCGAACTTATTACTTCTGAAGCAAAATTTCAAAAAATGCTCATAATGTTACTCTTATTCTAATTCATAACTAAAAGATAATAAACTCATTATGCATTTCACCAATATGATGAGCAAAAATAATTAAAATTCGGAATCAAGGGGCTCATAAGGGCAGGATTCACATTGGCAAAACGAGGAGGAATCATCGGATCTGCAGGAGCAGCAGCTCTTGAGAATTTTCTTGAGCCTCTTGTACTCGACGTGTGAGCACTTCTCCAGAAACCCTTCCTGGACGCCATTGTTAAGGTGCTCCGTGAATGTTTCTCCAAACTTCATAATTATACATAGATCAAAATCTCGTCAGAATTATCGACCGAAATTGGGGTGAAAAGGATTAAATTACGCGCGTCGTCTCCTACCTTTTCCGACGGCATCGTCATCGTCTCTGCTTCTTCCGCTGACGCCGTTGTCTTCTGCTTCTTCTCGCCGGAAAAAAATGGGAAGAAGAAGGTACGATTGAAGCTCCGCCGCCGATCTCACCAATTCCGATCGGAGCTCTACCACCAATCTCGCTGCTTCCGATCAAAGCTTCCAATCGCCGCCGTCGATGCTGTCGCAACAGCTTCGAGCCGGAGAATCGAATCCGGAGCAACTGCTGGGGAATCCGCCTCCGGTTGACTACGATCTAAACACTGCGAATCGAGAATCGGTGCTTGAGCGGTGGAACGGTGGCGCAAATCGGCAAGCGGTGGCGCATAGTGGTTGGTGGCGGTTCAGAATCGGAGGAGGATAAACGGTTTTCAATCTGCGTGATAAAAGAATGTAAATTCCAATAGTTTCATAATATATATATAGCATTTTCATAACTGCACAGAAGGTCCCTAAATTTATTAGCATTTTTAAAAAGAAACTCCATTCCAAATGAAACTTATAATAATTGCACAATAAACCCTGGACTTAAGTTTAGCCTGCCTAGAACAAAACTTTGTGTTAATTTATAAGTGTCCTAATATACATCTATTAGGGCACTTATATATGTCTTAATAGTTTTTATATTGGGTCACTTTGTAATGTGCTAATTATATATATTGAGACGTTTAATTTATAAGTGTCCTAATATATATCCATTGGGACGCTTATAAATGTCACAATTTTTTTTATATTGGATCGCTTTGTAATGTCCTAATTACATATATATTAGGACGCTTTCAACATGTATCACACAACTATGAGACGTTTAATTCATAAGCGTCATAATATACATTTATTGGGACGCTTTTTGCATAAGCGTCCCTGTATAAGGATCCTTTAAGCCCTTTTGTGTTGTAGTGTAATATGGAAGCTTCTAATTTTAAATATTATATTTTCATCTATGGTATTATTTATGTTCCAATGGTGTGAATTGATTTTATAAATTTTCATATTGATGTTTCTGATTGCAATTCGGTCCCTGGATGTCATTGGAATTTGTAAAATTAACCCGAAAATAAAGTTTATATACCGTCTTTTACCCCGAATTTAATCATCTCCTATTTTATAATACCATATTATACATACAGCTCTCGGTCTCACCATGAGACGGTCTCACAGGGGGATGGACTTCCATAGCTTAGATGTTATTTTTGCAAGTTGAAATGTATAGAAGAAATTGAGTGAAGATGGTAAAAAGTTTAATTAGTGGTTTGAAATGATTCATTTTTTGGCATAAAAGTAAATGTGTCAATATTAACGAAATGTACAAAAACGGTAAGAGTGCCAAATTTTAAAAAACAATGGGAGTATGTAATTCAGAGGGTATAAGGGGTTTACAGTTTTATTGGAACTTGAACTCGAATCTGCAATATGACTGTTAGTCTTATTGACATGTAATTAGTTATCATTTAATTGAATACTTATTTTTTATGTCAATTTCATTTATCGTAATCGTGTTTGGGCATATTTACGATAGCTTGATTCATTGATTATTAATAAATGAAAAATAACATTATTTAAAAAATATATTGTATTTGATCCGTCTAATTATACGACCGTTTTAGACAATATTTTATATTAAAAAAAACCTCGTGACAAGAAATGGATCAAACGTGTGGGTTGAAATTTTCTTAGTAATCAATTAAGAAAACATAAATCACAATAAACAAATGTGAGGCATCCAATATTCAGTTCAAACCTCTAATAAATCAATCATGATCTCCAAATACACACCTCCCTTCTTCCTCCCACCTCTTTAAAAGGCCAACAAAATGGCTCTACACAAACACCACATATCAAGCCAACACCTCCATCTCCACAACTAACTTTAAGCAAAAATTCTCTCATCAAATCAATGGCTAAACTTTTGGTGGCTCTAGTGATGATGATCATCATGAACTTCTCCAACATAGGTGAAGCTCAAATCACATGCACAACCGTGGACAATAATATGCTTCCGTGCGCGAGTTATGTGATGAGTGGAGGTGCAAATGTTCCTTCTGCTTGTTGCGACGGATTCAATGGTCTGGTGAGCATGGCTAAGACGCTGGCTGATCGCCAGAGCGTTTGCAGCTGCGTTAAATCTTTCCTTACGAATGCTAATGATGGTCAGATCAACAATGCTGCAAGCATTCCTCCAAAATGCGGTGTTAACATTCATTTCATCATTTCTCGCAACATGGACTGCTCTAAGTAATGCCTGATTAATTATGTCCGCTTTTTCATGCATGCAACTAGAGTTTACTTCTCATTTTTTGTTATGTTGATTACTGATAACTTTGATTACTTACGCTAAAGGTGTTTAAAAGCTATATGAAAGATACAAGTTATGATGAATCGAACTTTATATTACACATGATATTGTTTATATATTATTTGAACTTTATATTCAAGCATGTCGAGAAAAAGTTGATTGAAAAATAGAAAGTGAACAGTGGGAAGGAGGAAGTTACTAAATTGACGAATTCTTGTTGGTGTGAAGTAATTAACTTGACAAATTAATGAAAATTTGTTGCAGGGTGACTATGGCCTGAGGGATGCTTTTGCAACTTCGGGGGGTTGTCTTCTCTTGCATCCGTGTTTAATTAGTGGTCTTCGTTTACTGCACTTTTGATTGTATTGTATGGGATTTTCCAAGATTTTAATTGCTGAAAATTAATTGTAATGAATACGAGAAGTTCCCTTACACAGTTTCCGGTTTAATAAAAGCACTCACCTCATCTTCTTCATTAGTATTTCTTACAAAACTCTCTACTTTTTACGTTTCAAACTTTTGATGCCAAACTATCATCACACAAAACATTCTTAGAATCTCCATCCTATTTTTTTTTAATTATACGGTACTAAAAATACTATTGAACAATATATTTTAAGAAAATGTCATCGTAACACTTTTCTAACGACACTTATTAAAAAGTAGAGTAACTTATAAAGTGTTATTTAAATCTTAAAAATTATTGCATCTAATGCAGTATCACATAAGATGATACTTGTATAAGTGTTGCAACAATTTGTATACTCTACCTCTGGGGTACCATGAAAGTAAGTAGTATATATGTAGAATGTGCATATTAATACTAACATTTGTGCATACAATATTTATATAATAATGAGATGCTAAATACAACAAGGCACAACGTCATATAAGAGAACACACCCTTACAATTTAAAATGCACAAAATATCCCTGAACATACAGTGCTCATGGTACCCCGGGATATTGTATAATTTACCGTGTTGCAATTGATCCAACTTAGTATTTTGTAGTAGTGTAAAAATAGAATTGAGGTATATCCGTATATGTAACGATTACAGAAAGGTAAAGTTTTGGGAAAGATTTTTCTATAATCTTATGAAAAAACAGAGTTTAATTAATATAATAAAGGTAAAACATCTTAGTTGCAATATTAAAAATTTATTATGCAACGTATAGTAGTTATAAAGTTTATAATCCGATTCATGCAATCCAAAAAAATTATCTTCATTCTTTCTAATTTACACTTTAAACTTTGATTTTTCCATTATTTTGGAAATATCGTTTTTCAAGAGACAAACTCTTACAAAAATCCGCTCTTATTTTAAATTTATCTCTCCGCTTCTCTATTGCGGAGCCAGAAATGAAACTTATAATCAAAGTTAAGGAAGCTATAGATGCCGTAATTTGGGACCACGGTTTGTAATTGAAAGATTTTTAGCCTTTTTGCAAGAGATGAACATTCTTAAAACACATTTTAATCCTTTATCCCTAGTCTATATAAGAACTATAAAAAATAATATGCTTAAGGCATACTATAACAAGTTAACAACCATCTTCTTTTTCCTTATAACATAGCATTAAAAAAAAGTTGTTATTTTAGTTAGACAGCCGAATCGGATTCAACCAAAAATATACTAGACAAAATAATATATCCAATTCAAGAAACAGCTAAAACTGCTTTATTTTATTATTTTTTGTCCTAGGAAATTAAGCCAGCTAAACTAAGGATCCAACAACTATGACACGATGACTTCAAAGAAGTTAAACATGCTACTCACATTGCCTGCCCAATGCAACAGCTAAAGTACAAATACAAGCCCCAACTCCCTCAACTTGGTAGTATTTCACGGCTTTCACCTCACCGGTACGCACAAACCAAACCAAACAGAATGGCCAAAGTAATAGTAGCCCTAGTTGCAACATTCATGCTTATGGTTAGCTTCTGCGATGGAACAAAAAGCACACTGGATGTCTCCTGTTCTGCTGTGATCAACGATCTCTCGCCGTGCGTCGGCTTTGTCTTGGTTGGCGGCAACACTGTCGACCCGGCGTGCTGCGCGGGGATGAAAGCCCTGGTTGGCTCGGCTAGGCTCCGAAGCGATCGCCAGGCCGTCTGCTCTTGCCTGAAAAACCTTGCTTCGAGTGCCACTGATGAGGAAATCAGTAATGCTGCGAAAATTCCTGGCTTGTGTGGTGTTAAGCTCCCCATGCGTGTCGCTCGAAATGTTGACTGCTCAAAGTAAGCGATCTTGCTTTATGCGTCTCCTTAGTTCACTCACATTTTGTTGAAATGATTTGTCCCATGTTGCCACTTGAAATGAAAACTGATTAATATATGCTCTCTCCGTCTCATAACTATTGCGCTATTTTTTTATTATTATAATTTTCAATGATCATATTTGACCATTAATATCGCTAGTTACATATAAAATTTTAGCATAAAAAATTAATATTTAAAAAATAGTTGTTAAGATAAATCTAACAATATCTCATATGATATTTTTATTATACATAGATTAATTTATATTTAGCGTCAAAGTTTACTATGTTTGATTTTGAAAAAGTAAGCGAATAATCTTGGGACCCCGGAGGGAGTAATATCTTGAATCATTTCATATCATTGTTGGTTTTAAGATCATCCCTTGGATGTATATTTAGGTACATAGTTGAGTTGATTACAATTAATTTAATCCAAATAAGATTTTAAAAACTAAAAACAAAAACTTTGGGTCAAAGTTTTGAGTATATAGGTCCCAAAATTTCCAGCCCGCAACGAATTTCGGTCAATTATAAAATTATTGTATTTGAACCATTTCATAACAAGTTTAAGGGGGAAAATGAAATATGTGATTTGAAAAATATGTTAAATGCACTTCTGATGTATCTAATTCGGTTCATATTGACAAATTCTAAATTAGCTTAATTCAATAAATTTTAATTTAATTTATATTATTAATATGGTTTATTTTACAAAGTTTTAATTCAGCGTCATTCAATTCAATTCAAGGTGAAAATAACATAGCATTACTATGCCTGGGTTTCCTATTGCGATGCAGGGTGCGCTAAGCTTAATTAGCCGCGATAACCAGTACTGCGAGCACTTCACTGAAATGCTTTTGTTTGATCCGCAAGATATTACTAAATATGGAGGACAGAATCTCCAAGTTCCAGTAGTTTGGTGGGATTATCATTTGGCGGTGGTGACTCGTGGAAATGCCTTGTAAAATAAAATTTTATGGAGAGATATCACATGATATACAATACTTATATTATAATAAGAGTAACAGTTTAAATTTAGACTGGGTTCAATTATTTAGTGCTTGTATCTTATCTTATGGGCGATACGTTTGTAGATTCCTCCGTCTCAAAATTATTGGCATACTTAATTTTTCATGGTGTTCAATGAGCGTGTTTGACCGTTAATATCTCTAACTACATATAATAATTCTGCAAAAAAAATAATATTTAGAAAATAGATATTAACATGAATTTAACAAGATCATACGTATATTTTTATTATGTATAGATTAATTTTTGTTTAGGGTCAAAGTTTTTCAAATTTGACTTGAAAAAACAATTGTGCCATTAATCTTGGGACGGGGAGAGTTTTTTTTTTTGGGATATAATACAAATATAATCTTATTTACTTGTAAAAGTGCCAATATAACTTTCAGATAATTTAAAGTATAAAAACAACCCTAACTATTTCATGAAAGTGTCAATATAACCCTAAGACACCATTTCCAGTGTTGACCGATATTAACTGCACATAAAATGACCAAAATGTTCTTTGGCCTAAAAACTAAAAGTGTCAGGACAATTTTGTTCTCAACCCACCACAACCACCGTCAGGTTGCCGCTGCCTCGCCTCGACCTCCCACGCCCTTCATCCACGCCACCACATCTACCTTCCAACCTCATCACCACCACCACTCTTCCAACCCCCGCCATCACCACTACCCTTCCAGCACCGCCGTAACTTCACTCCACCACCGTGTAACCCTTGTCCACTCGTCGCTAGGGATGATCATGGGTCAAGAACCTGACCCAGAACCATTGGATCAAGTATGGATCCAAAAATTTATGTCCACAGGGTTCGGTTCGTGGTTTGGGTATGGGTCTAGATTTTAAAATACGGTTCCAGGACTGGATCTAAAATATTAATGCCCAGACTTGATCTAGACCCGCCCGTAGACCTATATAACCCTAAATATATACTCCCCCGTCCCAAATGTAATGACATATTTGCTTTTTCACGGTCTTTAATGATCATGTTTGATCGTCAATATCTCTATTTACATATACCAATTTCACATAAAAAATTGGTATTTAGAAAATATATGTCATGATGAATTCCATAATATCTCACATGATACATTTATTATATACATATTAATTTATATTTATGGTCTAGATTTACCAAATTTGATTTTTAAAAAGTAAATATGTCATTAATGGTGGGACTGATGGAGTATATTATTTTACCCTATTTTCTAAATTACTTACATGTTCTCTTTATATTTTTTTAGTTCAACAAATAATATGTAGTGTTTATTATTTTTGAAAAATTAATTCACATGCATATTGTACTTGAATTATTTGTATTTAGGAAAAAAATATTTTATTTAGTGAAGAAAAAATAATAATTTTAGACCTATTAAGGACCAGTTTTGGATCTAAAACCCGTTTAGACCCATTGGGTTTGGGTACGGGTCTTAAACTTTTTTAAACTACAGGTCCAGGTCGAGTATGGGTTTAACTAAATTTTTCTAGGGTCTGGTCTGAGTCTTATTAGACCTGAACCTTGATCATCCCTATCCGTGGCCACCACTCTTGCCGCTCGACACCCACGATGCCCAGCCCCGCCGCTCGTACTCAGCTGCCCACCACCGAAACTCTAGCGCCACCAGTCCTACTGCTTGATGCCCAGCCCCGCCATTCGACACTCAAACCCCCGCCCCC
>JAULKM010000008.1:21147224-21158962 GCA_032355605.1 Rubia tinctorum
TTGGTCTTGTGGATGTCCTGCAATTTCGTTGTGTTTTTGTTTTGTTAATGGATGGATTTTGACTGGTTCCTATGAATCTATTTGTCACCAATAATTAATTTAAGGCATGCAAGTTGTTTAAATATACGGAGCAATTAAATAACTTGTTTATTCATGGAATTCTTGTTCGATTATCCACTATTGTCTAACTGTTACAATATTAATGGAGGAAATAGAGGAACAGAGAATGGAGGAAATAGTGCCAGTTTTTATTTAATGTGCATTTTAAAAGGTCAAATAGATCAGAAAAATAAAATTGCTCTTAAACTAGTACAATTCACTAAAACTAGCCCATTTAGAAGTTGGTTGGTGTGCAGTAACATTTGTGGTAATTACAAAATTCCAGAATTTTAGAATATGTTTAGTTGTTTGGTTAACGTGAAATATAAAAAATGTGAAAATTTGTAATTTGGAGGAAATTAAACTTCCTACCTACCATGAGAAATATCTCACTTAGGACCCCAGCGGTCGAATGAATAAATCACCTCCCTCCATTGCCACACAACATGTAAATAAATAAATCATAGGAAATACAAATTCCTTTGAAGTGCAACCAAACATAATATATGTATACTCTAAAAATTTGATCACGGAAATAAATTTCCATAAAATAAAAATTAGTGCAGGAATTAAACTTTCACATCAACCAACAGTCATAATTTACAAGTAAATGACCGGTAGAAATTAACCCAACTTAAATTATCCTAATAAACATACACATCAATAAGATCCATATTATTATCCTAATAAACATACACTAATTAACACATAGTAGTAATTAAGAAGAAGAAGTAGAAGCAATGGCCATTGCAGCATCCTTAATGAGCTTAAGTGATATTTGAAGATCATCCAGCAATTGGTGAGAATCTGGAATCACGCTTTCATCCACCGATAGAACCACCGACATTTTATTCACACAGCTTTGGAAGTTTATCATCAATCCCTGATTATTATTAAATTAACACATTAAATATTTATTACAAAACAATTAATTATTTTAAAATGAATAATAATTTCATTATCTAATGAGTATAAACTTACATGGGGTTGACCATAAGAACCAGAAGCAAGAAAAGAAATTGGGAAGCCATAAAACCCTATTTCCTCTTGGGGTCCAGGTAAATTGGAGAAGCACATTGTTGTTCGTGTGATAATTTTGTGGGATAATGCACTTGATGCCTGAAATTTTGTTAATAATCATAAAAATCTTAGTTCTACAAAATGTTATTCAAAGCAATTTAATGTTTCAAAGACTTTAACCAAAATCAAACTTAGATTCCTAGCTATAACTTTATTTTATTTAGTTCACTTAACTTTCAAATTTAGTTTATTTTTAGTCTATTATTCCTATCTTTCATTCTGTTTAATATTAGTTCAGTTCACTAGAACATCAGATCCGAAGAACATGGCCTAGATCTAAGTTTTAGATATAAATTTGAGGATTCTAACCTTGATCCCTAGAAACTTGAGGGCTAATTCAGAAATAGAAAAAGTATAGACAGCCTCAAGGGAGAGCTTTTTTCTTTCAATGGTAGCCTTTGCTTCCCTCACATAATCCAATGGATCATCTCTTAATGCTATTTTGAAGGGAAGAAGAACAAACCCTATCCAATTTCCCCATTTGGCCCCTGTGTCTTTCTCCATCATATCAGCCAAAACCTAAAAAAAGGGTGAAAAAAGGGTGATACAATGTTACAAATCTCAAAATCAAAACATGTTATTTGTAAGCTGTGGTAAAAGAAAAGTATATGCACAAAATTATCTTACAACAAAATAACAAAAATGAGGTGATATTATCATTAATTGAACATATATGGCAAACGATATCGTGTTTTCCCATCACATGTGAATGATTAGTTTAAAAAATTATACTTTGTACTTTAACTTTTTATATTAACAAATGATTTTAAAGTAGATAGTACCTGAATCCCTGCTGCGGGTCTTAAGTTGATGAGAAGGGTTGACCTCAGTCTGATACTCTTTGGCAAATTGTTATTCTTCTGGGTTGCTCCCTTGTCTTCCTTTCCTTCGGCTAAGATTGTAAATCGGTATGACATTAAGTTTAGCTAAACTTCTTAAATTAGCTAATATATATGGGTATAAATGTGACATAAAAAGTATACACTCACCGTATCTTCTATTGAGATATCGAGACAAGGCTGCTTGTGTAACTCCCAACGCTACATCATTTATCGTCTATTTTAGTCAATAAACCAAATAGAAAAAGGGTAAATTAGTATTTGGCAAAACATTATAAAACTGCATTTGACGGGATATATATATATAAATCACTTTAAAGACAATTCTCAAAATACAAATATATTTTGATAAACACGTTTATTTTAAGGGAGAGAATGACTTGCCATTTTCATAACATTTTTGATTAATTTCATATCATCCAAGCTAAGTATCCGATATACAATCCGTCGGGGCTGAAACTCCGATCCAGGTGGAGCCTTAATCGGCGTCTCTGTGTCCTTCAAGAACAACGTCGTAGCTCCAAATAGCATAACATCTATCATAGTGTTCCACATCAAGTGTGCAAACAACCATATTCTTTTAAGGTACTCCAAAATAATTTCGGCCAACGATAACCTCTGCCGTTGTGGTGGCCCTCGGGATGACATGTCTCCGTCATTCTTCTTATCATGGCCCGGGATGGAGGGTAGTTTACTCGGATCAGATATCTGCAGGGATGATCATATTTAACAATTCTATTTAAAGTGTATAACATATATTAAATTTTCGATGCTGAACATACTTGACGAGTATTAGCAAGCAAGAGGGATATGAGCGACGTGCCATCACCGAGGGAGTGGTGGATCCGGAAAACGCCGATGCCGCCAACGGCATCAGATGTCCGGACGTTGAGGAGGTGGAGCTCCCAGAGTGGCTTGGACTTGTCTAGGGTGGACTTAGTGAGGTTGTAAACGTAGTCCTCCACCATCTTGTCCGGGGATATGGATCCCATTCTCGGGTCATGGGTCAAATCTGGTACAAGGACATGTTTGTCTATGTCTACTCTGGTCCGAACCCATTTCATTTCTCCAGTTTCCTTTTCCTCAACCTGCAACATAGATCAATAATCAAAGGAAAAGTTTTCAAATTAATGTTTTTTTAAATACAAAAGCAACTATTGTATTTTCTAACACTACCTTAGGGGATATATTGGTTAGTTTAATATTTAAATTGAAACTCTTAAATGAAAAATGCTATACTAGTTTTTTTTTCAAAAAAATTGAATGAAGTGCATTCATAACCCTCCGTTCCTTGTTAGTGCACATGTACCTCTCAATTTTTTGAAAGTGCAGATATATCTTTTTTCCTTGTTTAGTGCAAATATATTCCCTAGTTTTTCAAATGCCGGTCTCCAACTATAGGGGTATAAGTGCATTTTCGAAAAACAGAGAGGGATATATGTGCACTTTTTGAAAAACTGAAAAGGTTACATGTGAACTTTTAAAAAATTGGAGATATTTTGCTAAACGAGTTATTGGGGAGCCATATGCATGCATATTTTGGAACTACTCGTGCATCAAAATTTACACTCGTTTGCATAAGCCAACAAACAAAGTCACAAGTGAAGCTTTGGTTTTGGGAATTTTCATAAACCTAGAAAGCTATCCCCAGTGAGCATTCAACAAAAAAAAATATATATATTCTCTATGTAAAATAACATAACGATGAAGTTGATTTCAAAGTATAAAAGTAACATTTAAATTACAGAAACACAATTCTTTACGTGAAAATGGAAGAAAAAAATGTGCTGTGGCAAATCGGAGAAGAATGCATTAATTTTTTTTAAAATAAAAACTGATTTCTCTCTACTTTTCAGATGAACAGATTTTACTTACAATTCATCACAATTCCCTCAAATACACAAACCTAAATACTTAGTATTTCTCCTATTGATTATAGTTATAGAAACAAAACTTTCATCGTAAAATTTACCAGTAGACTCGAGAATCGAGGGTGCTTGAGGAGAGTGTGGACGAGGTTGTCCTTGATCACTTGTGGATTGATGGTGGAAGGGCCTCCCAAAATACAAGTTACATGCACATTGAAATTTGGCTCATGAAACATTCTCGAGGATGGACTCAATGGCTCTTCTTCCACCTCTCGATCTTCCACCATCTTCTTTGTTTTCGTTTGGATTGGTGCTAATTTTCCCAATCTTCTCCACCTTAATCCACCACTACTACTACCACCTAATGAGGATGATGAATCCATTTCTCTGGTTTCTTCCCTCTTTTTTTTTTATTTTTATAAGATAATAAGGAAGTGTAGGATTATGGTGATGCTAAACTAGTTGGAGCAAATACCATTATATAGGAATATGGATGGAGAGAGAGGGGAGAGCGATAGTGGTTGTATTTAATATTGATTGTGACAGTAGGTGATTTATGATACCATTCGAAAGTTCGATATTTAAACAAGAATTTAATGGGGTTGGATGGATTGAAAATATTAAGGTTCTGTTTGACAGAGATGTGCATAGAAGCAAAGTTGGCTTATTTTGAAATCAGTGTCTTCTGTTTTTCTCAAAAATAGCTCCTGCATTCAAATAAGTAGTGTTTTAACCCTTTACCAAACATTAAAAAATACTTTGATTATAAGCAAAACAGCTTATAGGAATTGTCAAACAGAGTCAAAGTGGGATCAGTCATGACTTCGTGGTCAACCTCTTATTGACATAAAAAGATTAGGTGTGGTCGAGTTAACTTGCTGACTGTTTAACCTATTTAATAGTTTTACTGTTGTGCAATATTTTACTAGTTTCCAAGGAATCCAAATGTAAAATAATGAGTCATATATCTCGTTTTTTTTCAAAAAAAAAATCATTAGTTATTTTCATATTTTTACTATGAATTTTTCATAGGATTTTCGGATTGGATTTGGGTTAAACATGTATATTTCAATGTTGATTTCAGATTGAAATTATGTGAGATGAAACTAATATCAAGTCGAGTTTGAATTCAAACATTTTGATCCACCAACCTGATTTGTGACCCCTAATGTTAATGATATGATTAAAATCATATTTTTTCGTTTGATTTGATCTGAACTTAATTGAACCGAGTTAAACCATAATTAAGCAAACTTAATAATAATTATAATGATAGAACTCAATTAAACTAAATTAAATTACTGTTAAGTCCAAAAGAGTTGTGCTCAACTGTTTTAATGATATTTTATAATATGAAAACAAAGGAAAATGGTCCAAGCTAAGATCACATTAATTTCCAGCTGAAATAGATTAGCTTGTCTTGTTGGATGGTGGGTATATTAACTAGCAGCAATATTTACAGAATCTAATTTTGTTGGCTTTCAAGATGATGACGACGACACGACGATGACAATTGACAGTATAGTGGGTTTTTAAATAAAAAAATAAATCAATCATTTCAAGATGTTGGGAAAAACGTCAAGTGACGATTACAATTAATGGAATTGATATCCAGCCTACCTAATCTCTAGCAATAACTAACATATTGCAAGGTTATCTAAATTACATGTCAACCAAACTGATCGTCTGTACTATTACAGATTAGAGATCCAATAAAAAAACTGTAACATCGCCCTCGGTGATATTAACTTTCTTCCCGCGAAAATCATGACCACTTGGCAGAGAGGAACGTATCACGCATCAATATCACTGTGCCAAATAGGGATCTTCTACAATTGTAACACCACTTGATCCAACCACGATCTATGTTGCCCAAACTGTAAACACTTTGATAAACACATATCTGACGAATCCAAATTAATGGAGATCCAAAAATAAAATCACAAACAAAATTACGAACACGGGATCTGAACAAAGTGATCGAGAACAATACATCAACTTGAACAACTATCAAGTTATTTTCATGAACACAACGATTTAATCGATCAAATCGAAGAATAAAAATACTTTGTGGAGACAAATCTCACACTTATCGAATAGTAGAACATAAATTAAAATAAATTGTTGTTCACCATATCCTCTGATAGGAAGATGAGGAAAAATTGAGTAACAAGGGAGTGCGGCGATAATGGAGAGAGGGGGTGGCAAACGTATTTCGTCCAATCATTTTGTATTTCTTAAATTTTAAGATTCAAAAGTGATTTGTCAATAATAAAAAATCGAAGGGAGCATGTGTTTAGAAAATTCAATGATCCAGCCAAGATAGTTTCCCAAGGGTCCTACCAGTTTAGAAAATTCGAGAATCAATCCTCGATCTAAGCCGGGCGGATGTACTTCCCGCACTTGGCTTTTTTCTTTTTGAGAAGACTAAGGTCGGCGTTACTGTATGCCTATACGTATGATTTACTAAGTGAGTGAATTTAGAATATGAATTCGTATTTAAAAGAAAATGTTGTGAGCTTCTTTTAATCCGAAACAGTTATCTATTTTTTGATGATGGTGGTATTTTTTTATTATTAAAGAGAAAATATTATTTGAAAGGTCAAAGTAGCTGCATAAATTTTATAGATAAAACATATTTGAAGTTAAAATTAGATTAAATTGTTTTTTGTCCCCAACATATATTAAAATAATATATTTTGGTCCCAATTCTCAAAACTGAGTACATCAAGAACCCAACAAACCCAAAATAATTTGTTTGGTTCCCAAATGTGATTTTCTGGAAAGACTAAATTATTTTCCGATAATAGCCAGGGGTATTTTTTTTAAATAATTTTACAAATTAAACTATTTTAAAAATAGAAATTAGTCGCCGGCGAGCCTCCTGCTGCTGCTTTGTCTTCAACGAGTCTCGTCGTCGTCGCCTCATTTCCAATTCACTGTTGCCTTTTTTCAACTTTGTCGGCGACCTAGGGTTTCAATTCCACGCCGCCTCATCGTCTTCAATTCCTCGCCGCCTTGCTGCTTCGTCTCCGGCTCATCTCACCGTTGTCATCTCCTTTTCCAATTTGCCATCGCCTCGTTTCAACTTCGCCGGCAACCTAGGGTTTCAATTCCATGCCACCTCATCGTTTTCAATTCCTCTCCGCCTCATCGTGTTTAATTAATTCCTCGTCGCTTTGTCGTCTTCAACGAGCCCTAGCGGTCGATCGTTCTGTAACTAACCCTAGCGGTCGCCTCACCACCGTCGCTCTGCAACTGTGTAACCACGACGACGGAGCACCTCGCGACTCTGCAACCACGGCGACAGAGCGCCTCGCCGAGGATCACTACTTGCCAGAAAATTAAAGGATTAGGGGTATTGGGGGAGAAGAACGGCGAGGAGCTCAGCTCCAGCCTCCCACCAGCGACTCCACGGCAGCGGCGCCGACTTCTGGAAACCCTCGGCCTTTTTTGAATTTTTTAACTCAGAGGTATAATGGTCATTTTACATATTTTCAACCAATTTTGCCGTTGACTTTACCTAGAAACCACCTTTGGGGACCAAACAAATCATTTTGGGTTTGTTGGGGGCCGGATGTACACAGTTTGAAAATTGGGACCAAAAAATAGTATTTTAATAAATGTTGGGAACCAAAAAAATAATTTAGTCTTAAAATTATAGCTTTCATGATAAAGATTTACAAAATAAGGAACTATAAATTTAGTAACCCTATATCTAATGGTAAATTGCTATCATAATTCATAGCTATAAGGTTCAAAACGTTTTAAAACAGACCCGTGTCTGATAAATGAAAAAAAAAAAGTCACACTATAAAGAAATTCATAGTAAATGATGTGGATGCTATTAAATGACTAAATCACTAATTACATTTTTTAAGAGAGGTGCAACTAATTAGAGATACATTTGTCTTTTCAAAATTGCCACATCATTCACTATATAGTTTCACTATAAGTTTTCACTCTTTTTATCATTACTCCTACACGAAAATAGTGATCTTTTCGTTACAAGTAATGATATTATAGTGAAAATTGATAGTGAAATTGAATAATGAATAATGTGACACTAATAGAAAGAAATCACTAATCACATTCTTAATTCAAAAGCGTAAACATGCATATATTTATCTTTTTTCAATGTCACATCATACACTCTATGATTTTACTGTAAATTTCCACAGTAAATATTATTACTCGTTCCATACCTAATTTAGATCATGTTATTTTCAATTCAATTTTGAATTTAGTTAAATTTAAGATTACGTCTCTTGAAATACGGTCTTTCCACAAGTTATGGAAAGATAAAAGTTTAAAATGCAAATTAGAAGAAATAAAAATAAAAAAATTTGGTTGCATTAATCATGTCATAAACTTATAACTATTGCACGTTGCATAGTAAATTTTAATATTACAACTAAAACATTTTACCTTTCTATAATTCTAATTCAACCACGTCTTTCCATATGCCTATGGAAAAAAAATTCCCAAGACTTTACTTTACTTAAATTTAATTATATTGTATAATAAAAAATTATAATAAAACTATAATTTATTAAATTTAAATTAGCTGAACCGAGCTGCATGTATTTATTGAACTTAACTAAAATTTAACTGAATAAAAGACAAACAAGTCTACTTCGAATTAGGCACTTCATTATGGACCGGACTTTCAAAGATCAACTCATGAAATTTTACCCATCAACTATTTACTTAATTAATCGAATTGTTTATGTTCAGTCCTGTTTTTTAACAGTGTTTTTTTTGTTTCACATAAAGATATTGTCTTTATAATTCAAATAGATGCAAAAATTAAGTACTCCCTCCGTTCCAGTTTTAATTGTACTGCAATGATTATCATGTTGTTCAAGAATATTAAGGAATAAGCAATATTATATGAATATTACTTGGAATTGTAATTAGGTTTTATTGTACCTCTATAAAATGTAACGAAAGAGCATGAATACAAATACACAATTATTACCCTTATTTTCTACATGGAATCAGAGCCTAAAATCCTAAAACCTACTGCCCAACATTTTCTGCCCTAAATATTCTGCAAACGTCGTAACCCTCGTTCGCGTATGACCTCCACGCGTCGCCGATCCAAGCTGCCTTTCTACAGTTTAAAAAAAGTGAATCTACATCCAGAAGCGCAAGTCTTCCATGAATCTGCTCAGCTACTCTCTGATCAACTGCTCGCTAGTTGCCGTGAATCTGCTCTGCTAGTTGTCGTGATTCTGCCCTTTGATTAAGTCCTCTGCTCCGCCGCTAACGAGCCTTTTCTGACAAGCTCGTTTTCTCCAGTATCCAGCAAGCTCATTTTCTCTAGTATCCAGCATCCATCATTTTCTTCAAGCCTTTTCTGGCATAAGTCCCTGCTACTCTCTATTTCCTTCCAGCATTTGGAATTGTTCAGAGTAAGGCATATTACTCTCTATTTTCTTTTACTCGTGGCTCAGTTTCTTTGCATTTACATGTCTATGTGGATGATTTGGTCATTGCTAGTATCTCTTCATCGCTCATCTGTGAATTCAAGATATCTTTAGCTCTTGTTTTCACATGAAGGATTTTGGTACAATTAAGTATTTCTTGGGTATAGAGATTGCTAGAAGACCGGATGAGATGTTTCTTTCACAACAGAAATATGCCCTGGATATCTTATCTGATACTGGTTTATCAGCTTCTAAGCCAACTAATTTCCCTATGGAGAAACAACATGATCTTGCGAAGGTTGAAGGTTCTCTTAATGATGATCCTGATCAGTATTGACGCCTAGTTGGTCACCTCATTTACCTGACTATCACTCGGTCCGAGCTCAGTTACTCTGTTCATACGCTTGCTCAGTTTATGAAGTCTCCTTGTGTTCCTCACTGGCAAGGTGCGATTCGAGTTCTTCACTACTTGAAGAGTCATCCCAGTTAAGGTTTATTTCTCTCTTCACGTAGTTCGTTACAGTTAACTGCTTATTGTGATTCTGATTGGGCTACATGTCCTATTACACAATACTCTATTTCTGGGTACTTTGTGACTATTGGTGATTCTCCTATTTCATGGAAGACTAAGAAGAAACTTACACTTTCTCGTTCTTCTGCTGAATTGGAGTATCGTGCTATGACTGTTACTTGTTGTGAGTTGTTGTGGTTTAAGTCTTTGCTTAAGGACTTAGGTGTTGTGCTTTCTGCTCCTATGTGACTGTTTTATGACTGTCAATCTGCTCTTCACATTGCAAAAAATCCAGTGTTCCATGAACGTTCGAATCATATAAAGGTTGACTGTCATTTCATCTGTGATCTTGTCCACTCTGGTGCTCTTGTTACTCATCATATCCGCACGACTGATCAACCTGCGGACTTGTTCACCAAAGCTCTCGGACGAAATCAGTTTCATTCATTGCTTGGAAAGTTGGGCATTTGTGATCTTCATACTCCAACTTGAGGAGGAGTATTAAGGAAGAAGCAATATTATGTGAATACTACTTGGAATTGTTATTAGATTAGATTTCCTTTTATGTATAGGTTTTTGTACCTCTATATAATGTAACTCAAAGCATAAATACAGACACAAATTATTACCCTTATTTTCCCATTAAGCACCAACTAAGGAACCTCTTTTCTAAAATTGGTGCATTTCTTACCTGTGACCACTCCATTGTAGCATTGCCAGTGAATTACATTAACTTTGCAGTTGTGTGCAAGGGGGTATACAATAATTGGAGTAGAAGATCTGGTTTCCACGACCACTTGACACGAGGTTTCACATCCACACTTATTGATCATGCAATAGGAGTGTCAAAATATACATTATTGAGTTGATCAACTTTGAATATGTGTGGAACCTTCACTATTTCAAAAATATGGTCTAGATTACGGTTTATCCACAGATCTCTCAGCTTCAGGATCTGTTCCTATTCTGTTCGCATCATCTTTTTTTCTTCTCATTATAGTAACTATTACTATCTTAAGCAAATGGTGATGATCGATCAGCATAAAACAAAGTGTTTGTCGCATGACAGCTTCTTGGCAGCAACCATATGCCATGTAGCGTCGCTGCTCCAACTCTGATTCATCCAATGTCGTCTTGCTCAGGATCTTCTCCCTACCCAACCTGGCAAAAATGTCACCACACATTCGAGTTATGTTCCAAACTCTGCCTTCCACTTGAGAAGTGAAGATGACCATGGTTTCAAACCATACGAGAACTTGATGTGGAGATCCTTCAGTTCTTTGAATTCCCCAAGGTAGTTGATCAAGCTCAGTGTTTGGCACAAACATGCTATGTCCATTTTAGGCCAGCCCTTTCTCTGTAGGCATGATTTCTTATCACGAAATTGCCTGACATACGTCTGAACTTGAGATGTGTCCCATTCTTTGCTTGAGAAACTGACCGTAACTGAGTCCATATAAGTGATGACTCGGCAAAGTGCATGCAGACTAATGAACATTGACAGACATATTTAAATTCATCCATCTTATTAGATATGGAAAGGAAGTTATCATCTGGGACACGCTGAAAAGGGTCTCTCACATGCTCTCTCCTCATTCTCTGTCTTTTGTTCCCCTTACTCCAGCTTCTCTCTTTTCGGTTGTCTGCAATAATTGTTCAGCTGTAAGGTACCACATACGAATCACGGACAAAAAATACTCCCTCCGTCCCAACAGATTTGACATACTTTCCATTTTAGTATGTCCCAACAGATTTGGCATACTTTGTCTTATTCCAATTTTGGTTGGTTTTTTGGGTTGGAAATGACCCATTCACCCCTAAGCAATTTTGGGGTCCTTGGAATAAAGCTGAACGGTTTGGGCCGTAAGTGGGGAGGTCCACTTCATAATCCCATTAATTTGGCCTAAAT
>JAULKM010000008.1:21171933-21182450 GCA_032355605.1 Rubia tinctorum
GATTGACTTAAATAGTGCAGATCTAGACCTGAAGAAAACAATATTCAGTGCGGAGATTAAGCTGAAAGAGAGGAACCAGTTGATGAAGGAGAAAACACAGAAACGAAGAGATCAAGAACGTATATTGGTGACAAATCTCTCCTATCTTACTCCCAATGTGCGGTCATTTTATGAAGTTATGCAGGCCAACATTTTGAAAGAATGGGAGAATGATGGCTATCTTGGAGAGGTTAATGGCAATGGCGATAACACCACACAGGGCATTTAAATTTTTTTATGTGTTAAGGTTGGATTATGATGAAATAATGGAGAATTTTTATGTTTCTTTTTTTTGTTTCATAAATAGTGTCACTGGTTACTTTACTCTGGATTGGAATTTCTGTATGTGTCCAACAGTGATGCTTTCTTCTTTGTTGGATTTTAATTGTTATTTTTCGGTTTACATATCAGAAAGATCATCTCCTTAGGGTAATAGTGGTTGTATTGATTGTTCTGCTGTGTTGTTTTGAGTTGGAATATGATAATAGTTTAAAGTTCAGATTGAACTGTGTTCTTCGTATACCTGTTGTTCTGCTGCTATTTCTTCTGCTACTACTATTTTAATCGAAACTGATTTTACCAGCTAGCTTTTGGATGCTTCATGTTAAGGTGTCAACAGAGCCAAATAATCAAACTTTCAGAAGAAATTGTTAGTCCGTAGCAAGAGGCATCCCATCACATTTTCAAACACTAATAAAAAGAGACGAGGATTACAAATTGCAATACAATGGTAACACTGTCCAAAAGAACATGAACTGTCATCTGCCCTAGATTTCATACAACAAATGCAGCATAAGCAAGAATATGATCAGGTGTTAAAAATTCCTAACATAATGCAGCTTCTTTACATAATGCAACTTCTCAGAGATTCCTGCGTTGGATCAAGAAATAATTCCAAACAAATCAATCAATGTATTAGCCACTTGAACATTCTCAATAGTCAACATTAATTTCTAATTCACCTGGGTGAACAATCTGGTGAAATATATAATCCCCACACGCAGTACTCTGTCTTAAAAAGAAGAAGTGCAATGCAATATAATACATTAAATCATTCTTCTACAACACCATTTCTATTCCACAAATGATTTATGAGATCACCCTTCATTTGATTATGTAGATTTTAACTTTGTACTTCTTCAAGGCGATTGATCATTCTAGAAACAATAACCGCATAGTCAGACTGCAAGTTAACCTTATCAATCTTTTCATCCACATGAGGAACCCAATCTTCGGGGTTGATTCCTTGACGATTTTCACTTTCAATGATCATATTGTGCAATATAATACATGTCTTCATAATCTTTCCAAGGTCCTTCACATTCTACATACGTGTCGGGCCTTTAATAATATGCCACCTACTTTGTAGCACTCCAAATGCACGCTCTACGTCTTTTCTCACGGATTCTTGACATATGGCAAAATGTTTCTCTCTATTTGTAGAAGGGGCTGATATTGTCTGGATTAGAGTTGCATAAGATGGATAAATTCCATCTGATAGGTAATATCCCATTTCATATGGATGACTATTAACCTCGTATTTGCATGTCGGTGCTGTTTCATTCACAATATCGTCAAATAACGGGGATCTATTCAGAACATTTAAATTATTATTTGTACCTGCCATACCAAATAAAGCATGCCAAATCCACACGCTTTTTGATGCCACAACCTCAAGGATAAGAGTAGGTTCTTTCTTAAACCCGTTGACATGGGTTCCATGCCAAGCTGTTGGGCAGTTTTTCCAAGCCCAATGCATACAATCAAGACTTCCAAGCATTTCGGGAAAGCCACGTTCCTCTCCTTCTTCAAGTAGTCTTTCAACATCCTTTTCATTCAGTTTCCTCAAGTATTGCTCTTCAAAAATGTTAATTATAGCCTCACAAAATCGCTTCAGACTTTCAATAGTCGTGCTCTGACCAATCTGAACGTATTCATCAAGAAGATCAGTTGCACAACCATAAGCAAGCACCCGCAAAGCAGCCACCATTTTCTGTAAGGGCTTAACCCACAATTTCCAACAGCATCAATCTTTGGTTTGAAATAATTATCGTAGCCTTCAACAACCTCTAGAATACGATTGAACAATTCTACATCCATGTGAAAGTGCCTACGAAATTGTTCTGGTGTGTACTTTGAGTTCTCACCCTTGAAATAATCGTTCATAATTAACTCATGACGGTCATGTCTTTCACGCTTTATGAACCGTCGGCCAGGAACAGAGCCTCAGTGAGGTCGTTTTCTTTCCATGAACATTGTTGAAATAGAAACCGGAACATGAACAGAAACAACCTCCACCAAATTTTGTGTCATCTTAGTGGACATTAACATGTTTGTGATTGATAAAGATTCACTACTTGAAGCAGAACCGTCTTAATCATATCCTATATCTGAAGACATTGATATTTGAACATAGGCAAATAAAAAATTAAGTGGACTTATTAGTTGTAAATTTCCCGCACAAAGACTCAAAGTGATAATCAAACTATTCCTCATACATGCACAAAAACTCCAACAAACATTTATTTTATGCTGCAAAAACAAAGAACAAAAATTTCATGCCATAACTAATGATTTCATACCATGCGGCAGAGCACATAACATAATAATACTCATGAATTCATAATGCCCCAGAGCACATAACTATTTCATCCTGCAGTAACAAATATTTCATGCCGCAAAGCACATAAATAATTTTACCTCTGCCACTCCGCGGGTTTAACAAACGAACACATACTAAACAATTATATTGATCGATTACATAATTAAAGTATTCACCTTACAAGGAATTGGTCGATGGATAAATCGACAATTAATAATTTCACTCTTTGTTCTTCCTTGAATGATCGTCAAAGCGTTTAAAAAAACTGAGTTGGAATATGGTAAGACACGTTTGAATAGAAATCCAATACTGATGGTTGCATTGGGGAACAATTCTTTTTAGAAATAATTAGACCTCTTCTATATTGATGAGTCATACTAACGCCCTATTACAATTTGCCAAGTGGAACCGATATTTTAGAATGACTCCCAGGATTGGAGATGCTCTAAACACAAACCTTGCAGATTGTAATTGTAAAAGAGAGGTTGAAATGAATGTTCGTGTCGAAAGCAAGAAATGAATTGGAAATATAACAAATTAAAGTAATAGAGATCATTCAAACCACGGAAAACCCTTTTAATTACAACAGGGGTTTCTTTTATCCTGATAATCCAAATCAGGTATTAAAGTTCAAGGCAAATGTAGCCTTAAAAAAGAAGGTGGTGAATGTAGTTTATTTGAGGTAAACTGGAAAATGTATTCTAAACCAGAGATCCCTATGTCTATAAAGTCAATAAATTTGCCTGAATGGTTTCTTTTAAAAGAGATAAATTTTGTAATGAATTGAAATCACGTTGTAATAACATTTTCAAGAGAAAGAAAACATGTAACGTCTCTGTTTCATTGGACGTAGCACACTAGAGTTATGTGCTGAGATTTAGATGAATGAAATAAGTGGATGCAATTGAATTAAGAAAGAAAAAAGTCGAATGAATGAGTGAAAATGAAGGGAACTTACCAAAAAAAAAGTATGCAAATTCAAAAAAACAATCAAAAGGAAATTATGATTCATCCAATGTAACATGGTAAAACCACAGTCCAATCAGCTCTAGGCTATAATGGGGGCATATTCCTCAACCACTCAATGGCCTCAAAATGGCATCTTTAACATCAATATGCCTCCTTTTTCTTCAACTCATTTTCATCTCCCATTTCGACGCCGTTTAGTTCTCAAGTAAGCAACATTAATGGATTCCCTCCTTACCGCCGCCATTAGCTTCTCTCCCTCCAACTCTCTGTGTTCCCGCCATTCTTTCCCCACAAGAACTTCACTCTCAAGCCAACAATGGCGAAATCGAACCTCCAGGATCAGACCATTTTCGTCTCTGCTTCCAGTCATCAAGAAACTGAAAGAATTCGCATCGAAAGCATCCAAAATGAACTGGGGTTCTTCCAATTGTTGTGGGTTTCGTAATCTTGAACCTCTCCCAGCTGAATTTGAGGGGAAAGGGAAGTTCTTGGAGAATGGGGCTCTGGGGATGGCGCTTATGAGTGTTACTGCTACAGCGAGGGTCAAGATAAGCCCGTTTGTGGCTACTTTAGCTGCGAATCCGACGTTTGTTTCGGCGGTTTTCGCGTTTGTGATTGCGCAGTCTATTAAGGTTTTCTTGAATTTCTGGGTGGAGAGGAAGTGGGATTTGAGGATGATGTGTTCTTCGGGTGGTATGCCCTCTTCTCACTCTGCATTGTGTACTGCGTTGACTACTTCGGTGGCGATTTGCCATGGAGTGGCGGATTCGCTGTTTCCGGTCTGTTTGGGGTTTACCATGATTGTTATGTATGATGCCACTGGTGTTAGAAGGCATGCTGGAATGCAGGCTGAGGTACTTGTTTCGGTTTCTTGATTCTCGTATTTGTAGTTTATCGAGTTTATTATGTACTAGTAGATTGCCCTTTGTTAGTGTTTCTGTGTGTGTGTGCGTGTCTGTGTGTGTGAGAATGTTTCTGTGTGTGTGATGGTGATTCACTCTGTGTGTGTGTGTGTGTGAAGATGGATGTTTTGGTAGACGTACACTGTTTGATTGCCACGACGTGCATTTGAATTCTTTAACTGAAATAAGCTGTTTTTGCTTCTGCTTTGTTACTTAGCATAGATTGTTAGATTGCAAGTGTATGATTTATTAGGCTGAGTTGAGCTGTTTTTGCACTTGCTTCGTTAGTAAGCATATATTGTTTGAGATTGCCTCGATGTTCATATGAGTAATTGAGCTGATTTGAGCTGTCTTCACTTCTGCTTCGTTTTTTAATATATATTGTTAGATTGCCGGTGTGTGAGTATTTAAGATGAGTTGAGCCGTTTTTACACTCGCTTCATTACTAAGCATGTATTGGTTTAGATTGCCTTAATGTGCATATGAGTCATTGAGCTGAATTGAGCTGTCCTCGCTTCTGCTTTATTACTTGTCTTACATTGTTGGATTGCTTTGATGTTCATTTAAGCTATTAAGCTGAATCAAGCTGTTTTTGTTTCTTCTTCATTACTCGGCGTAGATTGTTAGGCTGCCTGAATGTGCGCACCGGTTATTAAAGCTGGATCGGGCTACTTTCGCTTCTTGATATTTGCTAAGTTCATTATGTACGTAGTTACCTTTTGTGTCTATTTTTGGGGGGTTTAGATAGATGTTTTAGTAGTCATCCACTGTTAGTTTGCCTTCATATCTACTTGCATTTGAGCTATTAAACTGAACTGATTTTTGCTTCTACTTCAGTTCTGTTTGCAAGATTTGCTACTGAAAACACTCCCTCCGTTCCATGCAAAAAGTCTTGTTTCTAAACTGTGCCTTTATTTCCTGTAAAGAGTCTACAACATGAATTAGGGATAAATGGTTTTGAAAAGGCGTTCTCCATCCACTCAAACAACTAAAAAAAGAAGTTGTACATTGGTGAAACGGGACTCTTTATGAGAATGGAAGGAATGTATGAACCAGTATTGGATCAGTACGCTACTTTAGTTTCATAAAGCTCTGGTTTCGGAGTTCAATAGCTACTACTACGTAGTTTGTTTACGTCTCTTTTTGGTTGGAATGTTTTTTTTTTTGCATTCTATTGGTAATAATTTAAAACAACTGATAAAGAGTTGCTTTTCAGTAATCAAATCAGATGCTCGAACTAACATTGATCGGCATTTTGGCTTCCAGGTGTTGAATGTGATTATTGCAGATTTGTTCCAAGGTCACCCGATTAGTCAAAGAAAGCTCAAGGAGCTTCTTGGGCACACTCCATCCCAGGTCATCGCTGGTGCTTTGCTTGGCATTCTTGTCGCATGGTACTGTGGCCAGGGTCATGCAATCTCGGTCTGATTCACTTCATCAGGTAGACTGCTGTCTGTAGACGTAGATGAGAAGTCGTTTTTCCTTGTACTTCTAAAGTTTGCGAAATGGAAACGCGTAAATTGACCGCAATTTTTGAGGAAGTTGTGCAACCTATGTAGAGCCATTCGAGCAAAATCTTGTACATTGTTAGAATAGCGGTTAGTCCATGCTCATGGACTATCGACTAGTGCAATCAATGCTTGTTATATGTACAGCATGATATGTTGCAGTAAACATCGTATTCTGGTTTTGATGTTCTCTCGTGGTATGTCTGGTTTTCTGTTCCACTTCTGCAATATATCGCATAATCGAGTTTTGTGCGGTGTATGTCTTCAATGCTATGAGAGTTTCCCGTGTACATCATGGACTTCGCTTGTATGAATTGAATACAATGTGAGTCCAGTTTCACATGTTGAAAGAGGGAGCATTGGTTTCTGTCAGTGGATGCTGAACTCAATGGAACCTGCAGCTACTGATCATAGTTTTTTGCTCGAGTTGTGGATTTCTTTCATTGCAGATGGGCTTGAAAGCGCATTTCCAAGTGTGTAGGGGTGTAAACAAACCGAGCGAGTTCAAGTAGTGGTGTACTCTAGTTTGAGTTTGAAATAAAATTAAAGTGCTCGAGATTGTTCGAGTTCTAGAAAAATCATTTTGAAATCGAGTTCGGTTGTTTATGATCTGTTCGAGTAAGCTTGAGTTGTTGGGCTCGTGGCCTATATATCCTCAACCCAACTCGGCTCGTTGAGATCAGAAAGTTTGTAATCAGAAAAGTTTACCCTTTTCCCTCCGACTACGTGCCAGCATAAGTTGCACATAATTTTTCCACGGTTTTCAACCGTTAATATGTTTAATTACGTATAATAATGGTAAATTAAAAGTTAACTACTTATTAGGACGAATTAAATCATATCACGATAATATTATTGATTATATATCTATTCAAATATGTGGTCAAGGCTTGACAGTGTTGGCTATCAAATAATAAGTGTGCAGTTTAGGGTGCAGAAAATTTTATATGTTAGCAAATGGTGTATGTTAACGTGTTGTACGAATCAAATTCTGACACGTGTACCATTAATTCTATATTTAGTAAAGTAAGGGTTGTTTTAGGAAGAAAGAAGTAATTTATGGAACACGTGTCAGAATCTGATTTGCTCAACACCTTAACATACAATATTTGTTAACATATAAAATTTTCTGGTTTAGGGTGGGACAGAGTAACTTTTATTTTGCAACACCACCCTCTAATTTATAGTAATACTAAAATACTAAAAGATATATAACATGTATATGCTCGTTAAACTCGATTAGCCTCACGATGGAGCGTATGATGTTCTTGCCTTCCCATTGATCATAGCTTATTATAGGAAACCATCTTACCTCGTACCACACTACAAATTAATGTTTAATTAGTGCAGGAGGCATTTGAGTTACTCCTATAGCCAATTTCAAAGCGTACACTTTACTTTATGTCATTATTCACCGTTCAACTTTGACCATACATTTGAATAGATATATAAACAATATTACTATCATATGTTATATGGTTGGATTCGTCTTAACGAGTAGTTTCTAAACATTAAAATTTTATTTTCCGTTATTATAAATTATCGGTCAACATTTTTTTTGATAATAGTAAAAAAGATTACTTGTAATTTGAGGTGGGACAGTGGAGTAACGGAAGAACCGACAGTTCAGAAAGTAGATGCCTTTTGCATTCAAAAATTAGGCCGAGGTGAAGGGATAGAGGGCCCTAGGGGATGCCGAAAGAAAGGTGCTGTTTATTCCTTTTACAACAAACAAGATGAGATTATGAATCATTGAGTACGTACAACTTAGGCCCGCTTGTAGTTGAGGTGATCTGATTTGTTATGAATTGATTTGAATTTAATTAAATTTAAATACTCCCTCCGTTTTTTTATGTTTGACACCATAGGTTTAGTTGGTGTTGTTTTTTCAAGTTGAATTGTGTGGATGAAATTGAATGAGGAGAGTAAAAATTTTAATGAGTGGTTGAGTATGATGTACTTTTTGCCATAAAAGGAAAGATGACAATCTTAGAAAAATATACTTAAATGGTAAGTGTGCCAAACTTAGGAAAACAGAAGGAGTAAGTCTATTGAAAAAGAATAATAATATAACTAAATAAAACTTAAATTCACCGAATTAAATTTTTGCTTAACTGAAATGCAGATAAAATTTGAATATTGGGGGCTTTAGTGAACATATTATACGAGCAATAAAGATTAAAGGGGAAGGAATCAGTATAGGACCGTTGAATTGGTGGCACATTGCACCGTTCAAGGATCCAATTCTCATTATTGAACTAGACCGTTGAATTCATGGAAATTCGCCCGAATTTTTGTTACCTGCACCCTAGTAATTACATGGGACAAATGAGTGAGCTCAATACTAAATTATGTGTATTTTTTATTTTTTAATTCATCCACTTGGCATTTGTCAAAATTTTACTGGCCGATTACCGCCACATACTCAATTTCCTCACATAAAAAAATTCTGGTAAATTCACTATTGTATGAAACTGTGAATTTCCAATTCTAGTCCAAATTAGTTGGGGCTTTGGCCAGGGGTAACTTGGATTCAAGTCTCTCCTCTCATGTAGTTATATTATTTAGGCAAAGTTTTGGAAAAAATCGCCTTTCCGTAGTTTTATGGAAATCTGAGTTTTAATTAGAATAATAAAAGATAAAAATATCTTATTTGAAATATTGAAAATTTATTATGCAACGTATATTACTTTTAAAATTTATAACCCGATTCATGCAACCTGGAAATTTTATCTTCATTTCTTCTAGTTTGCACTCTGAACATTGATTTTTCCATGGTTTATGGAAAGACCGTCTTTCAAGAGACCAACTCATATTATTATAGTATTTAGATTTTCTTGTGTATAGCAAGTTCCTATGTACGATGCTGGTGTGAAATTCAAGTGGAAAGCTTCAAAGCTCATTTTATTCTTTGCGAGTTATATGGGAGTCTTATTTCACCTTTAGGTGAGCCACAATTTTCACTTTTGTATGAAAAACCATCACTGTAATTGAATGAAACATAAATGGCAAAGTTTGAACATTCACAATTATATTAATTTCGAGTTCAACATAATTATAAGTGATAATGCTGATGGAGATGGATATCTAGTGGTGTTTTGTTTTTCTTGGTAAAAATGATGGTTTGATGACTGTAAATTTAGTTTAATTTTAGCTAATTTTAGTAATAATATGGGCATTTGAGTCCGTTTAGTTTTAGCGGAATTCATAAGTAAAAATTCATACTTTGACCCTATTTGACATTGATTTTTTTTCCTGGCGTTTTGATTAACTTTTGTCCGTTGATATTTTCACTCTGTCAAACCGCCAATAAACACGAAAAAAAATGTTGATTGCTTGGATTTTTCACATAGCGTGTCCGCCAAATACGAAACGCTAATATTAGTAGTATTTTTGCTTAGCATTTGGATTTTACCTTTAATAATTACTTTTCTATAATTTTACCTTTTTTACCTTTTTACATTGATCTCTACGCCATTGGTACGGCATTATAATACATCGTTTTATGTGTTTTGGTATTTAAATCCAACTTTTACATCAATATTTTTTGGCATTTGAATTTTTTCACGGTTAAATTTTAATGTAATTCAATTTTATTTTTCCTCTTGTATTTCAATATTTATCCTTTACTCAATCTAATTGTCGATGGGATAACATTAGTTTGATGAGTATATATAGTGTATTCTTAATATTTTAAAATTTTATATCATTAGATTTAATGTGATTTACTAATATGAATATACATTTTTGGGACGAAATTATACTAATATACATTAATAATTTATATTATAAATAGATATAAATTAATATTTTTAATTTTGTATAAATATTTGAATTGACAAACCATCCACCTCACATAAAAATATTCATATGAAAAATAAATAAATTTGTTGAATTTCATTCAAGTATAAATGTTAGGTAAAAAAACTTATACTATACATCCACTTTATCATATAGACTTGCATGTCATATGAAATTAGAATCATCCAATTATATTCGATGCCGATATTCTAATATAATTCACGTATTTACTATTCACATATGATGTTTTTTATATTTTAAATTATTTGAAATGTAAAAGAACAACATGAGTGGACAAAAAATGTGAGTTGTATTAAAATATTAGATTGAGAAAGGGATAAACATAAAAACAAAATGAAGAGAATAAAAATAAAATAAAATAACATTACATTACATTACATTAACTTAACTTAACCGAACTATATTGAAAAAGGAAGAATATGTTAAAATTTTTAAAATAAATTATATTACATTAATGAAAATGAAAATAATAAAATATGTAAAATAAGTTTATAAATAATGAATGATCGATTGATCGTCAAGTATTTAAATGTCATTTTGCATAAAACCGTCAACAGTTATATTTGTCAAACACTTTTGTAAACCGCTAATGATCAAATATCTAACACAAATAGTTAACATAAATAACTGATCAAAAACCATTATCATGAAACAGTCAATAAACGATAGTTGATT
>JAULKM010000008.1:21214557-21225772 GCA_032355605.1 Rubia tinctorum
GGTGTCACGAGTGAACAACCTAATTGTGAAGAGTCGGAAATGAAGATCTCCCAATCCCCTGAGGTGAAGAGTGCAGATGAATCCACGAATTCTGATGTACAAACTTCTGCACCCAATTTAAAGAATGATGTCGGAAGTGAAAAGCTAGAGTCCAAACATTCGCGCAAAGGTTCTGTTTTTGAAGATGATAGTGCAGTTTCCAAGGAAACCGATGAACTGTTTCCGTGGATTGGAGATGGCAAGACTGAGCCATGGTGGCGCATTACTGACGAAGATGAACTCGCCTTGTTGGTTGCACAGAGATCCTTTGGACTGATTGAAAATTGTGATCTTCCCCAGCCTCAGAATTCCTCAAGTGCTAAGAGGAAGCCCTTTCTCGATCCTGTCTCCACTGATCACGAAAAGACTGGAATTGCACTCGCAGGACCAAAACATTCCACTAATGGTGATTCTTCTCAACCCGAATGTCAAAAACAGCTATTGAGGTATATATACTAGAGAGTATGTTTTATACTTGTTGAAGGATTTGTTTACGATTGCTTGAACCTAAGTAGTTTCATGGATGTATCCAGAAGGACTGTGGCAGATAGCGATTCGAGCAAGGCTGAATTGCTCGAGGCGCTGCGCCATTCCCAAACACGAGCAAGGGAGGCGGAGAGAGCAGCAAGGGAGGCATACGAGGAGAAAGAGCACGTGGTGAAGCTCGTGTTCAGACAAGCATCTCAGCTCTTCGCTTACAAGCAATGGTTCCAGCTACTGCAGATCAAGAACGACAAGGAGCATCCAATCACGGGTCTTTTTCCTCTCCCGGTGCCATTAATGCCTCAGAAGCCTAGGAGCGTACGGAAAAACTGGCAAAAAGGAAAGCGTGGCAAGGAGACGGGGCATTCCAATCGCGACATTTGCAAATATGCCGTCGTTTTTGCCTTGGGACTGAGTCTTGTTGGTGGGCTGCTCTTGGGGTGGAGTATGGGGGGTTGGATGCTGCCAACATTCTGATGAGAGCAAAAGAAGTATAGTTTGTGTTGTTTTTTCCCAGTGGTTTCTCTGTTTGGCTTAGTATAGGTTTGATTGGTTTAGGTTAGTATCTAAGTAGTAATGTGGACAAACTAATGCAAGTTTTGTGAGAAAGAAGAATGGATTAGGCATTAGATATCCACTCTTTTCAATCTGTTGCTTGTGCATCTATCTATCTTTCTGTATATACAAATATGCAATCTTGTTCTAAAAAAAATGTTCAATCTTATATTGGTGTAACCTAGAGGTAATTTTGAGTGTTTTTTTTTGAGATTTTTATGAAGTCAAAAGCATGGTTTTTTTTACCAAGCCTATTAAGTGTCATTGTTTACATGTTTAGTGTACATAATGATATCAAGGAGAGAAATGATAGGAGGTTCATTGCAAGATCTTATTAATATGTGAATGAATGTGACAATAATGGTAATGGCAAAACATCATGTGAAATGCAATTGAATATGATAGAATGGGTGAGGGATAACACATGAAATGAACCATCACTTGTAATGTGATTAAACATGATAGAATTGGCGAGGGACAACACATGAGATGAACATCCATCATGAAATGAACCATCACATGAAATGCATTTAAATATGTGGTGAGGGACAATACACGAGCTGAACATCCCTCGTGAAATGAACCATCACATGAAATCAATTAAACATGATAAAATTGGTGAGGGACAATACATGAGTTAAGCGGGACAACACATGAGATGACCGCATGGTTCACATGTATACGATACGATCAACCAATACCATCACAAAGTGTAACTAAACTGCAACTAAATATGATAGAATTCACGAGGGATAACACATGTGATAAAAGTGTGAAATACGATATAATCAATAAACATCATATCCTGAAAATCTGATTAAAATGGTAAATAGTAATGTAACTACATTTTTTAAATATAAATTACAAACAATCTACTATAGACAAGTTTTGTATGCTTGATTTCTTTTATAAAAAATTCCCTTGTCCAAAATTTCTAAATTTATAAACCATCAATATATAAAAGTCTTTTTCAGATTAGAACTTTGGGCTCATAGCCCACAAAAGAATACTGAAAGGGCCCTAAAAAAACAAAAATCGCCAGAGCGCTCCTCCGACGAGTCATATATTGCTCAGAGAAAATCAAGAAATTGAAGTCAGTGAAAACGAGCTAAAAGATGCCGGCAATGGAGAAGCTGAAGATGTTCGTGGTGCAAGAGCCCGTCGTTGCCGCATCCTGTCTTATAGCTGGTGTTGGTAAGCCCATCTTCTTCTTCTTTTTTCTTCATTAATGTAGTGATTTCTTTCTTAAATCTGTTGTTTTTTTATTTGGATTGGTGGGTCGATTGTATTTTGCAAAAAGTTTGGATTTTGATTGAGCCCAGAACAAGAGGGGCGATTTCTGCTTGTGTTTTAGTGGAGATTATGTTAACTGATTGAAATTTGGGGGCAACTTCGGATTTTCCTAGGTAATTTAGGTTAATTAGATGCTTGATGTCTTGAACAATGCCTCCCATGGTGGAAGAAAATGCCTTACAATTCTTTTTGGATAATTAACAACAATAACCAAGGCTTTTAAGCACTTATCCGGTTACTTGGATTCGGCTATACGGATCATATCTTGCATTCATAAGGTTTGCCATATGTTTTTTCCCCTAACTTTAAATGGTTTGGGACAGTTAGCTTATAGGTAATCTTTGAGCATAATTACGCATAGAAAAAGTTCTAGTGAATGTGTTGGTTGGCTTTGAAGAAGCTTATTCTTTTCTTGAAGCTCTTTGTGTTTTCCTTTTTGTTCTTTTGATATCAACATTAGAGCTAGGTTTCGTAACTGTTGAGTCTGCAAACTGTATTTACCTGCATGGAGAATATTGCGAGCATATTGCTGTTCTCTTTAGTCATCCCCATCCTTGCCTAACTTGGAATATGCTTGCTTTTCTTTTTGCATTTTATTACTTGAAAGTTTAAGCATATGGATGTATGTATCGGTCTTGTATCAGCTAAATTTTAGTACCTTATGGCAATTTCAGGTCTATTTCTTCCAGCTGTGGTGAGACCTATTCTGGACTCATTTGAGACGGCCAAGCCAGCTCCTCCAGTTGCGTTAAATGATGTAAGTGAATTCCTATATGCATGCTGATTTCTTCTCGATTCATCCCATAAGTACCCATTTTCTCGTGCAGATCATGGTCCCCTGTTGATTTTCTCTTAAACAACTGTCTTTTGAATTTTGATAACATTGTGATTTTAGTTGAATAAAACCCCTTCAAAGTATTCTGCCTGAAATTAAAGTAGTTGTGTGATTATACTCTCATGGATGCTGCTTCTTCGAAGCTAGTGATAAATAGGCAAAAGTTGAGCTGTGTAATATACTAATACTTGGGCACCTCTTTGCATTCTGCAAATATACTCTGGACTGGCTGCCAATGGATCCCTATTTTTAGCGGATTAGTTTGGCTTTTTATATGATATAGGCCCTTAAAAGTAGTCGTCTAGATATCTTTAATATCGACATACAGAAGCTCAGTATAATAGTAATGTAATCATCTCTCATCCAGGACTAAAATATCCCTTTCGTGCATATTTGCAGGTTGTGGCTGGTATGACTGGCAATAAGTAGGGTTGATTCAACTGATGAGTGAGGATCATTTTCCATTTGTAATCATCTTACACAAGTGTAACTGTTAAATAATGCAGAGATTGTTTCATATACTCTTCTTGATTAAGCACTATTTTGTACCAAACTTGAGCTTAGTTAGTGCTATTTGAGTGCTGCAAGGACATACTGTCTTGCCCCCTTTGCTTCGGATCATTAAATAAGTTCTAGTTATTACTATCTTTGTCAGTTTATTTGCTTCGTTGTACTTTGATTGATTTTCTCATTTCATGATGAAAATATATTGCTTTCCTTAGCATAAAAGATGACTCTTGAAATGAAAGGTAGTATATTCATGCAGTTCTTGTAATGCTAGATGACGCATTCCCTGTAGAGATGAAAGAATTTTGTCATGATGCAGATCTGATTGATTTTTATAGGATAACAACAGCTGAGTAATTAGAACTTTGTGTGCTTTGTTCATAATAGCTTGAGATAAAGTGCCAATGAGACGGGTAAAATCACCCCGACTGCTTTTCTGAAGTAGCAGCATGCATTCAGTTTCCGCTAGTTTTGACTGTATTAGCTGGTGTATTTTGCCATGTCTGAAGTCTTTCGAGGTTTCTTGTATCCGTTGACCAAATAAATGAATCAGGGATTGATTTTCCTTGGTTAATTAGTGGAACACTATCTCACAAAGTGGCTGGAAAAAAAATGTCACCACTTGGCTAGGATTTTTTGTAGTTCGGAAACCTAGTACAGTAGCATGGTCTACATAGAACCAATGCATAGTTAACCATAAACACACTCATTTTGGAAGTTCATGATCAATAACATGTGCAGTTTTAGTTACATTTTACAAAACAACACTCATGATCTATTCTAAGGCCATCTGAAGTACTCATAGGTTACACCAGTCCTTTCTTCGATTTTCTGCTCTTCCATGGCATCACTTGCTTGATACCTTCATACACTGTAGCCTGCCAGAAAAGAACAGTAAAATGGATCAGTGTCGAAAGTCGCAAAATGGATCAAATTAGGACACTAGGAATCAAGAAACTGGGGAAAAGAGTATGAAAGAATACAATTCATGGTGTATGTTTATCATCTACTCATAAGCTTAGTAAAAGACAACAAAGGAATTGTTAGTCTGTCCTTCAAGAGATAGCATATGAAGTGACTGGATCTCTAGTGTGTGACTCTGTGTGTTTGGATTTTGGAATCAATTCAGATCTCGCTTTCCATTTTAGTATGTTAATCAAGATGTCACTCTTCTTTTTACTACAAAAAATTGATCATTTTCATCGCATTCATTAATCTCTTCACCATCCACACTCAGTTATCTGCGCATAAAAAATAGATCAAAACAGTAAGGGGTCAGTTATAAGAGAATGATTGCAATATTAGTTTAGTCAATTTGCAATAAAGAAGGCCAACACTCCACATTGCTACTCAATGAATGCACTCACATTTTCCACCCTAAAATCTACAAAAGTTAGATTGTGTTCCAGCATGCCTAATTGCCTCCATTAAGGACCAACTCACCTACACTCTCAATGGAGTGAAATGAAAAACTGTAGTCACAATGTTAAGTTCTACCTGAGCCATACCCCACCACTATTAATTTCTTGAGCACTGTAGTCACAATTACCATTTTTTGTTAAGAATAATGATGTTGCTTTTAATCCCATTTCATAATCATATGAACAACAACATGACGACATGGTAGAGAAAAAGAACTTATGATATAGAGATACGAGTGCAGGGACCAGTGCAGTGTTAGCGGCTAACATTGCACCAGGCTCTGTACTCGATCATATGACTGATTGTGAGTTCGAATCGATTAAGGTAAGTGTGCAAAATTGAAGTTAATTTTCTTGATGTAAAAGTTGAAGAAAACAAAAATAAACAAATTTTATGATAAAAAAACTTACCCAAAAGTGAGACCTTGTTGCTTGGGAAAGACTTGAAGAACTTCCATTTCTTGGCATTGAAATCTTTCTCTTAGAAATGCTTCCTTCATCATCAGCAGAATCCATTGAGAAAACTGAAGATGGATTAATCTCCCTTGTCTTTGCACCCTTAACTTTAGGGTTCCTAATACTATACCTCCAAGAACCAAATATCCCTCCTTTGGTGCCCTTATACAGCTTCTTGCCCTGCCCTCTACAAGGGCTGCCCTTAGCACTCTCACTACTGTCAAAGGACACCCTACCCTCCCTCTCCCTGCCCCTAGGGTACCTTAAAGAAGTGAACTTTGGCTTGGACACCACATAGGGTCCCTCGAGAACAGTTGTCGGAGAGGGCTCCGGCAACAACCTAGGAGGCAGTTCCAAGAACCTTGGAGACTCAACAATGGTGCAAAAAGGGATGATGTCCGTACAAGGCCTTGGCTTTCCGGGCTCTTCTTCCCACCTGAAGGGCACTGAGGCTGAGGTGTACAATGGCGGTGTAAGAATCCCTGAATGATCAGGTGATTCCATGGAGAAAAGAGGGAGCTTCAGGGTTGAGCTTTCTGCTTCCATGGATGCTGATTTTCTTGATTCTTGGATTTTCATTGCCTTCTTTGGGATAAAGGGTACCTAATGTGAAGAGGGTTTTTCAAATTAAAGACTGAGAAGAAGAAAAGAAGGAAAAAGTGGGATATGTGATGACAGTAAAGTGAGGTTCTTAATACACATGTGAGAAGGATGGTTCAATTCTGTTTCTGTTTCTAGATGTTTTGTTAGTGTAAAAAATTAGGGGTACTATATGCAGGTCATATCTACACAGAAGCAAGTTAAAGTGATTTTGTCAATACTGTGTCACTTTTTCCTTTAGAGGGTTTTAATAATGGTGGCATGGCATGCTTTGGCACAGCTCACATAGCAAAAAATGTGAGTTTGGACTATGTTAAGGTTTAGAATAATAACTATATGGTGTTAGGTCAGTTGGTCACAGTAATTTAAGCAAGTTATTTAGCTGGATAGAGATCCTAAATTGGCGTCTGCACTTCAGAAGATGCAAATTGTGCTCTCTTTCCACTTTTCAACTGATCAGAGCAATTCAAGCAAGTTGTGTAGATCAGTTGGTCACGGCAATTCAAGCAAGTTGTGTAGATCAGTTGGTCACGGCAATTCAAGCAAGTTGTTTGGGTGAATGAAGGTTCTGAATTCAAACACGAGCGTCTGCATTTTCAGGGATGTAAATTGTATTCTTTTTCCAACTCTTATAATAATTATGTGTGTTAATGAAATGTAACATGTCTTGATTTTATATAATATATATATATATATATGTATATATATAATGATAGTATTACTAGGCTTGGAAAAGAAAAGTAAGGAAATAAAGTACTCCTATTGAAGTTAACAAAGTCAAGGGGAAACCCCAATTAAGCCTCTCCACTAATGTGATTAAGTTTTTCTTCTCTCTCTATCTTTCTATTAAAAATGAAACAAAATAATTCATTATCAATGCTACAACAAAGGGTGTCATGTTCTCCAGAGAATGATGTATGGAGTTAGGACCATTACACATTTTGTGGGTAAGAGTCCATAAATTATCAGGTGACTACACTAACAAGTTGCCAACTAACGAACCTTTCTCCATCATTTATGTAAGTCGAGATCAGATACATATCTCGGTTATTCTTTGCACGATTTGTTTTATGAGAAATCGGATGTATGAACCGTATCTCGTTTATTCTTCGCACGATTTTTTCACAATTCAACGTAAAACCGATACAATCCTTCTCTAGATCAGCTGCGTCATGAGCGGATGTATGAACCGTATCTCATTTATTCTTTGCATCATTTTTTTCGCGATTCAACGTAAAAATTATCCAACCCTTCTTTAGATCATATGCTTCATGAGAGTGACATGTGTAAGCTGTATTTGCAAACCTAGGATGAGAGATTTTCAAAAACATCCATATCTGCTTTGTTAAGATAAGATATTCTCTAGTTTTTTGAACTCATTATTCTTTTACTTAAAATTAAGAGAAGAATCGCGTTTTAATATTTATAATATGTGTAAAAACACGACAATTTACTTGCCTAGGATGCCATTAGTTAGTACTCATGATCAAACTCCCATGATAAATACTGATACCCATTGTTTCTTCTAGTCAAAAGTCCAAACCTATGAAGGTACAGACCTAGGAAGTCAAAGGGTAAATGTAGAAAAGGTGGCATATAGTGTGGAGATGTCCAATCTTGACAAACATGTATTTGTTCTACCAAAATTGACACCTTATTATTTGGATTGATTTTTATTTAAGTTGAAATGCGTTAAAAGAATTAAACGGAGACGATCAAAAGATTAATGCATGGACGAGAATCAATTGCGTTCACCATCAAACAAAGCATGACTATCTTAAAAAATAGACTCGGATGAAAGTTGTATCAGTTTTAAAATGTCTCCATCCCAAATGGGGCCATGTAATTTAATCCCTCTTAGCTATTGCAACAACACTACTGCATATATAATTGAATTGTGATGCTTGGATAGAATAGAGTGGCAATTTCTTCAATTCTTTTCATATGAAAGACACCCCAGACAGCAAGCAAGTAGTTGTATCACAGTTTTAAGAGCACCAGACGGACAATGGATGGATAATATTGGACAAATTCAGGACTTGTTAGTCCATCATGTGGCTTTTATTTACACATTACCGGAATCTTATCCACCAATGTTAGGATATGAGGAATCATTGCAGCAAATTATGGATCATAATGACACATCTTTGACTTTGCAGCAAATTCAGCAATTACAATAACCTTCTCATAGCTCTGACATTTGGAAGGATTTAAAAACAATGAAGCCATGGAAGGCACCGAGGATCGATGGCTTACCAGCTGGTTTCTACAAACATCACCGGGGACAGATAAATTAGCCTTTGATCACAGGGGTACTACTTATTCTGAATGGACACCCCATGGAAGAAGATTGGAAACAGACTCTGATTACGCTCATTCCTAAAAAGAAACCTCCAGACAAGCCGGAGGATTTTCGTCCTATAGTGCTTTGTAATGTCAAATATAAAATTGTAGCAAAGATCTTAGCTACAAGATTGGCAGCGGTGATGAGGTCCTTAATCAATCAGGAGCAGGCATGTTTTGTCAAGGATAGGAACATTGGAGAAAATGTTCTAATAGCTGTTGAAATGCTTGATTATATTATGAAGGAGAAGCAGGGCAAGATAGGTCTGGCAGCCGTCAAAATTGACATGAGCAAAGCATATGATAGGGTTTCTTGGGAATATTTGGAGAATGCTTTGATGGCTATGAATTTCCTATTGCATTGGAATACATTATTAATGCAATGTGTCACCACTGTTAATATGGCAATCAAGGTGAATGAGTGTCAGCCTGGTTTTTTTTAAAACCAATTAGGGGTTCGAGACAAGGATGTCCTTTATCCCCTTACTTGTTCATTATTTGTCAACAATATATGTCAATCCTGTTAAAGGCCAGTGTGAATCGACTGGAGAATGGGAGATTCAGCCCAGGTTGAGGAGCTCCTACAAACTCCCATCTTATGTACGCATATGACAGTATATAGTTCATCAAAGTACAAGAACCGGTTATCCGGAAACTAGCAAGGGATATAGATGCATTTGCCCAATATTCTGGACATAGGATTAATTTTGAAAAGTCAGCAATCCAAGTCAGTCCAAATACTCCTACACAGGAAGCTTTGCTTCTCTATGGTTTGAACATACATAACACAGGGATAAGTGGTAAGTATCTAGGCATGGACATATCGCTACCTCACTCCAGGAGACAAAAATATCAATATCTTATTCGTAAGATCGAACAAAAATTGATTCGTGGAAAATGAAGTGGTTAACCTTGGCAGGAAAATCACTCTCGCAAAGCATGTGATGTCCACTATGCCACTCTATGCCTAAGGCATCTTCAAAATCCCAAAGGAGGTATGTCATACTATAGACAAGTTAATAGCAAGATACATCTGGAAGGGAGATTTGCAGGACAGAGGAGTACATTGGTTATCTTGGAAGAAATTATGTATCCCAAAGAGTCAAGGTGGTTTAGGCCTACGGTATACTGCGGAGATGAATAGAGCCTTAGTGGCCAAACATGCATGGTCTATATTAAGGCAGAAGGATTCCTTTTTTGTGAAGGTCTTTTTCACAAAAATATTGTACCACGATTTCGTTTCTCAGCCAAAGACATAAACCATATCAATCCTGGGCCTGAAAATCAATACTGTGGGGAAAGGAATTGTTATCTAGTAAGCCTAAATTGGTGGTTAGATAAGGACAACAAATATCTATAGGAGACAATTGGATTCCTGGGAATTCAGTGACACAACCACATCCTGTAGCACAGTCTAATACGAGTCTAAAGGTAGCTAATTTAATTGACAGCTACAAACAATGGAGACTACTTTTTATCAGAGTACTCTTTCCACCATTAGCGGTGAAACAAATCTTAAAGATTCATATCACAATGAATCCGGACCAGAGGGATACACATATATGGCCATACACAAATGATGGTGAATATAATGTCAAGTCAAGATACAATGTCCAAGTTTCACAAGGTTGTCAGAATCAATTCGGATCGCAGACCCAGAGTCTTCATAACTAGAAGGCTTTGTGGAAACTTAAGTTACCAAGAAAGATACTGGTGCATACATGGCTTATTTTGCATAATGCTCTACCAAGAACGCTAAATTTACAGGGTCTGAATATCATAGAAGACCCAACATGCCAATTGTGCAATACAAATCAGCAGGAAAATGTATGCCATACCTTTCTGGAATGCACAAATGCACAACAGGTCTGGGGAATTTCACCTTTGGGCTTCAATTTTGCAATCGGCACTTCGGTTCCATTATCAACTTGGTTCTAGGATTGGTTTACAAAGGCACCAGATCTGGAGTCCATCCGTCTTTCTCTTTGCCTTCTCTGGCAAATATGGAAAAGACGAAATCAACAATTGTTCAACAGTCAAGGGGTAGACCCCCTAATTGCTGCTAATCTAGCAACGACTGACTTACATGCTTACCACAGATTTCGACAATCAACGGATATGGAGGAAGTTGGGAACTTACCTGGAGAACACTTTCTTATCACCCAACCAATCTGAGCCTGGAGCACCAGGGATCTGGTGTTGAAATTTGATGGAGCATACTGGGCAGAGAAGGGTGCGTTGCAGCTGCCTGGTCTAGCTTACATCGCAATGACTCAAACACACAAACACATAAAATTCATTTTCCTTCTCAGTCAGTCCTGGGAGCGGAGGCTATTGGTTGCCTCCAAGGTTTGAAGATGGCAAGGCAAATTGGTCTCGATAGCCTAAATGTTCAGTCTGATTGTCAAGTTCTGGTCAACTTGATGCAGCATCAGCATAAGGATCCCCCTTGGCAAGTGGCAACTATAATGCAGAAAATTAGGGACCTCGCATCTCAGTTTATTAGTATTTCTTTTTTCAAAGTTTGTAGGAGTTGGTTGATTAGGGAACATAACTGCGCTAATGCCACAAGCTGTAATGCTTTAAATTGTCCATATTAATAATATGTACTCCCTCCGTTTCATTGGAAGTGGCACACTTTCCTTTTTTGGTTGTTTTTGTGAATTTGGCACACTTTCCTTTT
>JAULKM010000008.1:21244245-21259642 GCA_032355605.1 Rubia tinctorum
TAAATGGCGGCATGGTTTAGGTTAATTTTGTTTTAGTTTGCTTTTATGTTTTTATTTAGGTGTGTTGTTGGTTCTCTCGCGACTCCGGCGAGTTTTAGATACTATCCCGCTGCATTTATTGGAGAAATTCAACGACAACCTCCAAAAGGTTCATAAAATGAGAACTACGGACTTGTGGCAATCCGGTGTGGATAATTCTGGCCAACTATCAATAAAGATGGAGGCATGCAGTACCAGAATGCTTCAAAACAAAACGGACTTGCCCTCGAAACTCCTTCAACATGCTCCTCACCAATGATTGGAGAAATCCAGCTGCAGCCTCTTCAAACTACAGAGTTGTCGCAACCTTATGAAGACAAATTTGGATGCGCAAGTCGAGTAGCAGATTTCCAATATGGCGCATGAACCTAATGATAGGTTCATTTATGGGAGGCTCACCCCACAGTGTGTGAGCCAAATGAGGTGTTTAGGAAGTTTATCAGATTAGTTATAGTTTTTAGTTAGAGATTGTGCGACCTTAACCTGACACAAATTCGTAATGATCTTGCAGTTAATGAGAATGTACGCCTCTTTGTTTTTTTAAAAAAAAGTTCAACTCCACATTCTTATAACATTGTTGGCTTTGGGCCAAATCTAATCGGATTTATTAGAAGGCATATCCCAAAATGTCCCATCCTAATTGAGTTAGTTTCCAACCTTATAAACCCATTATTACCTCCATATCCTATCATTGTGGGACAATTGTTTAAACTGTACTAGTGTTAGAATAGATGAGATCACTGATTAGTTGTGATTGAGATATGATTATGATTTGATTAGATATGATTGAGATACGTGTTGGTACGATGTATCTTTAGGGTTTGTAATTCCTATATGTATTACATGAATACACATCTCTACTCAGCTAGAGTTTCCCTATTAGTATGGGACTTTCTAATCAGTTAGAGTTTCACATGGTATCAGAGTAGAAAAAATTCCGTGACTTTCTTTTCTTTCTTCACAGTAAAGTTAGAGTTTCACTTCTCCCCAATTTTCTGCTTCTTCCCTACAATATCAAACAAAAAAATCGTTCCCTCTTTTAATTTCGAAATAAAAAATGTGCTTTTTTTTTAAATCGAAGCCTGCTGCTTCATCCTTATTTCGCAGCCTAGTTCTGCTTCTTCTTATGGTTCTTGCATTCTCCAATGCCTTCTGCTGATGTCAAACTCCCATACAACACACTAATCCATATTCTCAGCATCAAACTTTTGTCGGATAATATCATGCTTCGGCGCACTCAAGTTGAACATGTTCTCGGCTCTCAGGATTTGCTTGGTTTTCTCGACGAAACTCATCCTTGTCCGTCTTTGCCAGCCGTTTCTTCCTCTTCATCCAGTTTTGCCAATGTTGTTGCCGCTTCTCCAACCCAACAGAAAGAAGACGAGACCGTTATCGCTGCACACGCTACCTGGGTTGCGGAGGATAAGCGTTTATGTAGTATTCTCTTTTCTTCCCTCTCGCTAGAAGCTATGACTGAAGTTCTCGGCTACCAGACGTCGAAAAGGATTTGGGACACTCTCTACACAGTCTATCAAAATCGATGCTAGTCCAGTATTATGAACCTTCGTATCCAGGTTTTGGGCATTCGTCGAACAGGTACTGTGCGTGCGTTGCATTTGCTATTTAAGGCTATATTTGACAAGCTAGCTGCAATGGGATCTCCCGCCACCAACGCCGACCATGTCATCTGGTTTCTCACTGCTTTGGGTAGTGATTTCAAGGAATTCAGCGCTCTACTTCTGAACCATGTTCCCATACCGGAATGTGTTGATATTGTAGCACAGGCTGAAAATTATGAGGCGTTTCTACTCAGTGTGGATGGGTTTTAGTCCCAGGCCCCTTCATCGCTGCGTCCTGCAGCTTTTTCTGCTTCCACCCGTGACTTATCCAAGCGCGCGTGGGATCACGCGTCGGCGAGTGATGACCATGCGTGGATTCACGTGTCGCCCGTGGTTGTCGCATGGTGTCAATGGACGTTATTTTTGGTGCAATTTCGGCAATTTTCGTGGACATGGTGATGTTCTTTAGTGCCAATTGTGTGGGGAAAATGGAGATGAAGTTTCAACTTGTTATCGTTGGGTTTCGTCTTCTCGCCGTTCTGAGTCTGCTCATCTTGCAGAGTCTTTCCAGTCCCTGCAACTAGAGCCCACTTCTTGCATATCTAATTGGTACATCGATTCTGGTGCAACCAACCATATGAGTTCTACCGCCTCTACTCTGGAGAGCGTCACTCCTTACACTGGTAACTCTTGTGTTTTTGTTGGTAATGGTGATAATATTGCTATTTCTCATATTGGTGATTCTCATATTACACCTACTTTACGTTTGATTGATGTATTGGTTGTTCCTAGTATTACTGAAAACTTGCTTTCTATCAATAAGTTAACTTGTGGTATGGGTGTTTTAATCTCTTTTGATGATCGGTTATTTATCATTCAGAACAAATTCACCAAGGAAATTGTGGGCAGAGGTCACCGTTAGGATGGACTTTATATGTTGGACCGAGGTGAAGTCGTATAGGTATCTTTCATTCAGCATAAGAAGGGATGAGCATCATTTGAGCTTTGGCATGCTCGACTGGGTCATGTACCCCATCGTATTATTTCCATTTAACTAGTTCTGGATTTTTATTTGTTACGTCTTTATTACCTAAACCTCAAACCTGCGCCCCTTGTGTTATGGCGAAAGGTTACATGCAGTCTTTTGATGAAAACCCTAAATGTACATCGCATGTCCTTGATTTGATTCATTGTGATTTGTGGGGTCTTGCCCCTATTTTGTTTGGGAATGGTTTTTCATATTATGTTGTTTTCGTTGATGATTTTTTGAGATTTTTGTGGCTTTACCCCTCTTCGCCGTAAGTTCGAATTTGTTGATGTGTACGTACAATTTGAGGCTTATGTTCAGAATCAATTCTCTGTTCGCATTAATATATTTCAGAGTGACAGAGGCACATTTTACCACTAGGGGAATTCATCATTAGATCTCTTGCCCCTACACGTCTGAACAAAATGGGTGTGCTAAGCCTAAACACCATCATCTTGCAAAAATGGCGTTGACAATGCTATTTTAGTCTCGGCTATCCATTCACTTTGGGATGATGCCTTTGTCAGTACGGTTTACACTATTAACCGCCTTCGACTCTAGTGCTCGATGGAAAGACTCCTTGTGAACTTTTTTTTTAGTTGTCCTCTAGTTTTCTCTAACATCCATCCTTTTGGTTGTCGGGTATACCCTTTCACAGGGCCCTATACAGCGTACAAACTATCTCCTCGGAGTTTCCCTTGTTTGTTTCTTGGCTACAACTCTCAATATAAGCTATCTAGATCTATCCAATGGTCGTGTCTACATCACCCACCATGCTCGGTTTGATGAACTTCACTATCCCTTTGCTTCCAATGAGGCCTCTGGTGAGGCTTTCACATCTTTAGACGTCTCCACATTCTCAGACCGTGATTCTTCTGACCCTTCGTTCAATGTGCCACTACCTTCTAAGTCATCTTCCATGTTTTCTTAGATGAACCTATTCCGAGCCTGCCTCAGTTACTCCTGTTATTTCGGATCCTCCGATTGATGATCCATCTTCATCGGATCCTACTTCTGCTATCTTAGCCTCTGGCTCGGCCCCTGCTTCTCCTCCAGTGCATTTTGGGTCCTTTTCACCGGTTGCCTCTCCCGATGCTTCTCCTAGTCCGTCACTTTCTCGGAGTAATCACATGACTGCTCGGTCTCGTACTGGTTTACGACGTCCTCGTCACCTTGATGATTACGTCATTACTGGTCTTACTGCTACGGTCCTTACTCACTCTGAACCTTGGGATTATCGGGCCGCACTTCGTGATCCTCAATGGGTCTCTACGATGGATGATGAGGTATCTGCTCTCTAGCAGCAACATACTTGGATTTAGTTCCTTGACCGTCTGGTGTGAATGTTGTTGGCTCCAAGTGGGTCTTTCGGATCAAGTATCATCCCGGTGGTACTTTTGAGTGACACAAAGCTCGACTTGTTACTCAAGGATTCTCGTTGCTACTGGGTTTTGAATTTGATCACACTTTCAGTCTCGTGGTCAAAGCATCCACCATTCGGATGGTTCTAGCCATTACTACTATGCGAATATGGCCTGTACACCAGTTGGATGTCAAGAATGCCTTCCTTAATGGTGTTCTTGATGATCCAGTTTACATGTAGCAACCTGTCAGCTACATGGATCTTACTCAGCCTGACTATATGTGTCGTTTGTGGAAAGCCATTTATGGGCTTAAGCAAGCGCCGAGGGCCTGGTTTAAGCGTTTTAGTTCATTTCTTTGCTAGCTTGGTTTTGTCTGCAGTTCCTCTAATACTTCTCTGTTTGTGTTCTCTAGAGGCACTATTCTTCTCTACTTGCTGGTGTATGTGGATGACATAATTCTTACTGGCAATGATTCTACCGTTATTCGCCAGTTTACTCCTTGCACTCATCAGGAGTTTACCATTAAGGATCTTGGCTCCCTTAGCTACTTTCTTGGCCTCGAGGTTTCTTCCACTGACTCTAGCCTCTTTTTGGGTCAGGCGAAGTATGTTGGGGATATCCCTCGCCGAGATGGGATGTCTGATGTTGTGCCTGTTTCTACACCTTTTGTACCTGCTTTTCAGATTCTTAGTAGTTCGAGTGAGCCTTTCGGAAACCCCACCTTATACCAATTTTTGGTTGGTGCTCTGCAGTATCTCACCTTCACTCGACCTAATTTGGCTTTTTGGGTGAACTCTGTAAGTCAGTTTCTCTAGGTTCCTAATGATAATCACTTTGCGGATGTCACCATGATTTATCGATATGTCAGCGATACTCTTCATTTTGGATTGTCCTTTTGTTATTTTGCTTCCATGGACGTGTCAGGGGCAATCTAATTTCTTGGAGCACCAAGAAGCAGCCTATTATTTCCCGCACTAGTTCAGAGTCTGAGTATATTGCCTTGACCAACACTGCAACAAGGGTTGTTTGGCTCTCTCATTTGCTTTAGGATATGCATTTTCTACTATCCGAGCCCCCAATTTTTCCGTGTGATAAAAACAGCGCTATGTTTCTTGCTCAGAATTTGGTGGCTCACAAGAGCACGATGCATGTTGATATCAATTATCACCTTGTTCGGGAATAGGTTGCTTCTGGGAAGCTGCGTATTACTCATGTACCTACATCTCTCCAAGTTGCTGATATTTTCACGTAATACACATCTCTACCCAGTTAGAGTTTCCTTATTCACAACTAGGCTCAAACAAGAATCTCCCAAAGTTATAGGTGCTTAATATTTTTTCGGATTTTGAACACCCACATGTGGGATGATCATGGAATTAGGACCCAACTTAGACCCATGGGGTCTAGACCTATTGGATCGGGTATGATTCCAAAAATTTAGACCAATCGAGTCCTGATTTGGGTCTACATTTTAAAATACTGATATGGGTTTGGGTTTGAAATATTAAGACCCAGACCCAAACCCAAACCCGTAGACCCATAAAACCCTAACAATATATATATATATACATATATAAAATTTTGCCCTGATTTTTAGATTACTTTCATATTCTCTCTGTGTTTTTATTTTTAATTCAATAAATAATATGTTTTATATACTTTTTTCTTGAAAATAATAATTCATATGCATATAAAACTTGAATTATTTGTATTTAAGATAATATATATTTTATTTAGTGAAGAAAAAAATTACAATATTAGACCCATTTTGGACCCAAGACCCGTTTAGACCCATAGAATTTGTGTATGGATCTAAGATTTTTAGACCCTACAGGTCTGGGTCGAGTATGGGTCTAACTAATTTTTTTTGGGCCGGGTCTGGGTTTCATTGGAACCGACCTAGACCCGGCCCATGATCAACCCTACCCACATGGTTCACTGTGGTGGTCGTCACGGCTACTATTTCAAATGTTGGACTTCTTAAAACACTAGTGCATAAGTAGTCAACTATTGACGTGGTTCAACAATGCGTTTTGTCGAAATCGTCGCCGTTGACCAAAACAGTCCTCACAGACCATTGACGACGGTTCACTCCTCGACTACCATACAATCGCTGCAAATAACAATGTTTTATTTACAATTGCCATTGAACGATGATATTTCAGGATGGAGGATTTTGTTCCACCCAGATGGTGAGCTTCCTCTCGACCATTATCATGATCCGCAAACACGAATCTTGATGAACAGTTAAGGGATACAAGCACAAATGCTAGGTTTTGGTTCTAGAGTCCAACAGAGAGAAAATATTCTCGAAAATAAATATTATTATGAAAATAAAATCTCGAAATAGTACAAGAGATCCTTAAATACTATAATGAAACCCTGGAATGATAAAAATGGAAATTCGGAATTAAATCTGAAATAAAATGAAAATTGGAAAATAGTAAAAATAGCAAATTACCATTTTGAGGAGTTAAACAAGGTCAAATGTCCAAAAACACCCTGTATCACGGTGTAACGGTGACTATGGTAATACTCGTCGAGATGGTTCCAACGGCATCGACCTTGGCTAATTCTGACTCTGGACGCAAAAGTTATGTTCAAAACCGTATCGAACTTTTGCTTCGATCCATTGCTTTTTCAATTTTCACCGTCATTCGCCCTGCATCATTAAGTTATAAATATTTTTACTGATCGAGATCATATTAGGACTTTGAAACCCTTATTAACACACACCCAGGAGCTAAAAGGTACGTGTGTGTTTAATCCTTTTTAACATATTTTTAAAAGAAGACAAATTCTATCAATTCATTTTTCTCTTGGGCTGACCGTTATCACCTAGAAACCAAAAACATTTAAACTCTTTAAAAAAACCTAAAGTCCTTACACGCACAAATTTAAAAATTGAGGGCATAGATACACTTTTCTCATGAGTTAAACACTCCCTATGGTCCGACCCATTTTTTCAAGGCATGTTTAATTACTTATAACTTTAGTTACGTACGTTAACAAATTATACAATTTTATTTTTTAGAAACTACACTTTACAGTAACTCAAGAGATATCTCACATGATGTCCGTTATTATATTCAACAAAATTTCCGATATTTAAACATGCCATGAAAAGAATTGTTGCCAAAGGGGCCAAAAATCTATACTCCTATTTACTAAAAGAGCAACTTCTTGTTCAGGTGTCACTCTCAAATCTTAACACATGAGTTCAGCTTATCATAATGATTTAATATTTATTTTTGAATATTGTGCATTCTCTATAAATGAAAGATTCTATTTACCTAAACAAATCAAAAGTCAACTTATTCTTGATAACATAATTATCGCATATCAGTATAATTTTATTAATTATCATTAATCTGATAAGGCAATACCCACTATTCTACTTAAGTATTAACATCGGCATTTAAAATTACAGTTTAATACTAAGAATGAATAATTTTGCCTTTTCTTTTATAGGACACACAATTTTATAACTTTAATTAAATTGCTATTGATTCATGTTCGACATATATTTCATATTCTTATCATTATATATTTTTTATAACATAAAATATTTCTATACAATATTTATCACTATCCTATGTAAAATACATATAGATTATTTTTATTTAAATATAAATATAAATAATAGATTATTATATGTCGACCAACATTACGTCAATTTATTTTTAAATTAAATAAATGATTATAAACTTATAAATTTATTTTATATACTGCATCGTGTACAACTTTCATATAAATACAACAAAAAATTATTAGTTATTAAAATTATAAATTATGTTACATTGTAGATTTTTGTTCATAAATCCGTGCATCGACACAGGTATTATATATAGTATACATATATATATATATTATAAATATTTTGTAAAAATATAACTTTATCCTCCGTTCTAATTGCAATTGTACATTGTTGTTAATTTTTATAAAATACATTTTTTACCATAAAATTCACTTAGTGTACAAGTAATAATATGATCGTGTAAGATTTTAATAGATTCCTTTTAAACGTATTTTTTTCTCTAAATATCAGTTTATATGCAACATTATTGCATGTAACTATCAATAATCAAATACGTCTGGAAAACTATGATAAAAAAAGTGTACAGTTATAATCGATTCGAAAGAAGTAGTTTAAAGTTCAACCGATTAAAATATATACTGAATGATTTAGAAAATACTTGTTAAATGTTTTTATTATTGTCTACTTCTTTTGTCCCGATATGTTGTTCTCAGCCCGCTTCTGTTATGTTCCCGTTTCTTCCTCTATTGTATTTCTATTTAAAAATAATTTATGTATATATATTCACTCATTTAATTTACTTTTACTTAATTACATTATTTTATTTTAGCCCTCATTTTTTAACCATAAATTAACTTTCTTCTTAATCCCAATGCCCCCTAATTCTAATGAACCATATATATACTGGAATAGAGAAAGTATAAATACTGATTAGTGTTTAGAGTATACAAGTCCAAAAATAATACACCACTTTATTTTCATTCACATTGGTTGAATATTAACTTTATGAAAGAACAATATCTCCCACATTCATGATTTCAATATTCCATTTGGATCAAAAGATTGAAGATTCTATACCCTTTCCACCACTGCTAATTTAATAAACTCATATTCTTTTGTAAAACTTTAAATATTCACAAGTTGAATTTTAGGAGTAACTTGTTTCAAAATCAATTACAGAGAACAACCTTGTGGTGACTTGCAATCCAAGATACTCATTATAAAATGTTTTACACATGCAGACATTGGATCTTTGAATATGTCCTATTATTATTTTTTTGATTTATCATGCATAGTGATGTGTTAGATTATGATATCTCTCCTCCACAATAACAATAATTAATGGAAATTTAAAAAATAAAATTTATTCCTATACACTAAAGAATATGCAAACTCCAGAATCATTTTTGTTGAAAGAATTTGTTTCCTTCTAAATTTGGAGTAAGAAGTGAAACATCAATATTAATTTGAGCAAACATATATAATGTTACCTAATTCACATAATTGCAAATATAACACCGTGATAATTTAAAGTGTAAATATAACCCTTTCCGGCAGATTTAGGCCGAAATTGGGTGAAATGTCAACCTTATCCCTCTGATTTTTAAATTAAAAAGGAAAATTTGTAAAATTACTATTTCAGCCTTAATGTTTTGTTTTCTGGGCCTCCATTCATTTCCTTCTTTGCCTCCTTCCCCTGCTTCACCGCCTCCTTCTCCATTCTTCACCCTTCTCCTCCTTCTCCGCCTCTTTATTCTTCACCGCCTCCTTCTCCTCTTCTTAGCCAACTCCGCCTCCTTCTTAATCGATCCTCCCCACCCTAATTTTCGCCGCCCGCCATCGTAGCACCACCATTCATCATCCATCCACATTCGGCACCTTCAACCTCCAGTTTTCATCCTTCGTCCGCGGTGTAGCATGAACTTTGCCCGCTGTCGTCGATAATCTATAATCTTGTCTCTTTGCCCGTCGCCACCGATTATCTGTATCAACGAGTTTCGAGGTCAAAAGGAGTCTAATCAAGGCGGATCGGTAGCAATGGGAGCTTGCAAAATTCACACATTAATAATTAAAAGATAAGTATAGTTGTATGGTGAACTTTGTACTGTATCTTTCTGATTAGTGGATTTATTCTGAATTGGGCCAGGCCCCTCAGTGGATTTCATCGAACTGTGTAACCAAGTTGTGTGTGCTCGTGTGTTATTTTCTTTACATACTTGGTTAGATATGACATGTTGGAACATAGGTCAAATAATTAAGGTAAAACGGTAAAACCAAAATTTCAAATATCTTTAATTCTTAAAGATAATTCCAGCTATAATATCTCCAACAAAATATTCTCCAAGTCTGATTTGGAATTGTCTTTGCCTAATCTCTTCATGTGCACACGACAGTTCTACGAAAACTGTATTCTTTTTTTTGCTCAAACACTCCTCATTTTCCACAAAATTCCATTTGAACCCACAATTCAACAATTCTGCTTTTGTCTTCTTTCATTCACTCTAGAAAAATTACTTATAAAATATGATCATTTTCCATTGGAGCACATCGGCTTATTAAAAACCTTAACCTGGAAAACCCAGTGGGAAAAACCGTTGGTTAAGGGAAAAAGAGTACAATGTATAGTTGCCTCTCAATTCATCACAATCCATGAATTTCTGCACCAAAAACAGCTCAAAGTGCAAATTATATCTCAATAAAATCATAATAACCCCACAAAATATGAACACAATGTATAAACATCACAATCTAACCCTAGACTAACTGACTTTTTAGTCAACGGTCATTGGCCGAAATTGGGCGAAATGACAATTTTGCGCTTAATTAAAAATGAAAATGCAAGTAATTACTAAACCGCCCCTATTTTTTCCTTCTTTGCTATTTTCACCGCAATCCCCTCCACGAGATCTTCTTCTTCTCACGTAACACCACAAATACTCTGTTAATTAAGAGGCCTGCAAATCGCAAACGTGTTGCAGATCTCACCTCCATTCCCACCTTAAGCGGCGACGCCCCATATCCCCTCCCCGTTTTTCTTATTCTCACCGTGACGACATCGTTTTATCCGACAAGGGTGTTCTTTTGTGCCCCTATTTTTTGGGGCTCTGACGGTGTTGATCTGAGCTCCGACGGTGAATGCGGCGTACGGCGTTGACCCCTCCTCTGGCTCTATTATTCCTATCGTGATAACTGTTTAACGGAGACTTTAAAGCTTGGATCTGGGATTGATCTCAGCGAATGTGGGGGAGACGAGGTTAGGGTGGTGGTCGAATCATCGTTGGCGGCTGTGGGGTTAGGTTGGTGGAGGTGGAGGTGGGGGAGACGGGATATCGTAATAATAAATGAGGACTTTGTTTTGTTATGTATTTAGTCAAGAGGACTGTGAATTTAGATTGAGCCCAGCAGAGGTGGGGAAGACAGGGTGAGGGTGGTGGCTGAGTCATCGGAGGCGGCGGGGTTAGGGTGGTGGGGTGGGGAGGCGACGGGTAAGGATGATCATGGGTCGGGTCTAATAACACCTAGACCTGACCCTAAAAAAATTAGTTTGACCTAGACACGACTCGGACCTGTAGATTCTGAAAATGTTATACTCATACCCAGACCTAATGGGTCTAAATGGGTTTTGAGTCCAAAACGGGTCTTAAATGGGTCTAAGTTATTTTTTAAAAAAAACTTCACTAAATTAAATATGTATTATCTTAAATAAAAATAATTCTAGTTCAATATGGATATGAACTAATTCTTCAAAAAAATACAATGCACATTATTTGTTTAATAAAATAAAAATATAAAGAGAATATGAGAGTAATTTAGAAATTAGGATAAATAATATGTATAGTTGGGGTAATATGGGTCTATGAGTCTGAGTCTTAATATTTTAGATCCGGAGCCAAACCCATTTTTTTTAAAATTTAGACCCATACCCAAACCCGAACCCGATGAGTCTAAATTTTTTGAACTCATACCCGACTCAACGGGTCTAGACGCTATGCGTCTTGGTTGGATCAGTGACCTGTGATCATCCTTAGTGGCGGGTTCAGGGTGGGGAGGGTGAAGGTGAAAGAGAAAAAAGGGTATAATGGGTATTACATTTCCAACTTTGGACTAGATGGTATTTTAGTCATTTCAATTTCTAGTCAATGCCTGAATTTTTTGGGTCAATGCCGGAATTCGGGAGTTTGGTTATATTGGCACGAATTGATTAAAAGTTAGGGTTAGATTGATACAATTGATAATACGTTAGGGTTTCATTGACACTTTTTCGTATTGCAGGGTTATATTGACACTTTCATCCAAAAGTTAGCATTATAAATCTATTTTACCTTAATTTTAAAGTAATATTATTATCCATTCCAGCCAACTGCAGAGAGAAATTATTAAAAAATTGAACAATGTTTTTTAAAGAAAAGGACACCTTACATTTTTCAGATAAAATTAAAAGACTCGATTCAACGGACCATCTCTTAGTGGTGTTTTTTTATCGACCTCTACTTACCAACAATAACATCAACCAGGTGGGAAAATGTCAAAAAATAAATTAAAGAGCGAAGTGCATATATAACCCTACGCGATTCATGAAAGTGCACATATAATCCTGTGATAATTGAAAGTGCAAATATAACCCTAGATAGTTAGTTTATGTGCAAATATAACCTTTTCCGGCAATATGAGGCCGGATTATGATGAAAAGACTATTTTACCCCCTCTAAAAATAAAAAGATATGAAATGTCTTTAATGGCCCCAACCCTAATTTTCTTCTCCTTCCAGTTCTTGTCCCCTTTTTATTTTCTTCTCCGCGTTCCATGGACTACTCTTCCGACTCTTTCTCCATTGACCCATTTTTTCACATAATTCTAATATTTCCCTTCTCCTTCCTCCGCCCGCCTCGTCTTCGCTTGAATCTTCCATCAATCACACTTCCTTCACCAAAGACCGTCCTCGCCCTCGTACTCCTCATCTACTTCCCCGTCGCCCTTTCTTTTCCCTTTTTTCTTTATTCTCATATCGAAGCGGTGAAGGAGGTGGCTGAGCGGCGGAGGAGATGGCAGTTGATGGGTGGCGAAGGCTGGCGAGGCGGGGCGGGGATGATGGGTCGGGTGTGGTGGCGAGTCTGATGGGTGTGGTGGTGGATGGCGCATGAATATGGCGTCAGATCTGCACCTCTGGAAGCTAACTCTGGCGGTCGTCTTCGCGAGGCTAAACGCAAATTCAACGACAGGACAAACTCAGGAGAGCAGCTTTGCATCCTAGGCCCGCCTCCCAATCTCCCCATCCCGCTACCACCACCCCCACCAATCACCTCTTCGTCGTGGCCTAAACCCTAAAATCTTAGCCAACGAACCCACCCAATCACCACGTCCGCTACCAGTCCCCACCACCACCACATCCCTAAACCCTAAAACCTCGCCAACGAATCTACCCGCAACCAATCCCCACCACTGCAGCTTAAACCCTGAAACCTTGATCAACGAACTCGCCCAACTCTTACCCGCCACCTGCCCTAAACCCGCCCGACAACCAAATTCCCAGAGAAAGTCAGTGTTGGCGATTAACCATTTGATGTCGCCTTCTTTGCCGCAGTCAAAGCAATTGGAAAGTTCTCCGAGAAAGGGAATAAAGAAGAAGAAGAAGAGCGACGACGATAGGAGGCTGCGGCGGTCTGCGAACAACGAAGAATGAAGAAGAGCGGCGGCGGCGATAAAGAAGAAGAAAGGAAACGGAGGAAGAAGCGACGAAAATGAAATGGAGAAAGAAAGGAAATTTGATTTTTACAATGACAAAATGGTATTTTCAACAAAATCCCACCATCAAACGGTTGGTTAAAAAATCTGCGGAGTCGTCGATTATTTTGGCACATTCTGAGATTGCATGGTTATATTGGCACTTTCACCCTAAAGTTGGGATCATTTTAGCATGTTAAATCTTTCTAATCATAAACTAAGTCAATGTAGCATTTATACATTTTCAACAGAATTGAATATATTCCTTTCGAAAAGATAGTCGGGATATTCATCCCTTCAAGTAGTTCCCCTTTGTCCGTACAGACCAGACTCCAGGAACTTGTATTAGAGACAAATTAATTCAGCAATAATAAATATATGTTGTGGAATTCCGAGTAATGCTAGCTTTTAGGCTTCTTTAATAATAGTACTCCTCCATAACATTTGAAGATGCAATTTGATCATAAAATTGAATTGATATATAAATATAAATAATATTGTGTGATACATTGTTAGATTCATTATACCCCTCTGTCCCAGACCAACCTTCATAGAATCTTTTTCACGATTTTCAACAAACATGTTTAACCGTTAATATATTTAATTACGTATAATAAAGACAAATAAAAAAATGATATTTAGAAACTATTCTCTACGACAAATTCAACAATATCACATACGATAGTATTATTGTTTATATATCTATTCAAATATGTGGTTAAAGTTTGACAGTGTTGACTGTCAAATAGTAAGTGTGCAGCTTAGTCCGGGATAGAGGGATTAACTCATATTTTCAAAATAAAAACTTTTCACAAGTTTTAGTTATTTTTAATAAAATATATAAATGATCAAATATTTTTCAAATCAACTTTTGAAAGTCAAGTTGTGCAGATTGAAATGGGACGGAGGGAGTAAATATGTTTCCATTAGCTTTTCAAAAGTTAATTAATAATATATACTTCCATTGTACAATATTTTCCACTAGGCGTATGTATACATGTATAACCAATTAGCTATATTTGTAATTTATGATGCTACTTAGCTGTATGAAACTATTCCCACTAAAATATATGAGTTCGTCTCTTGAAAAATGTTCTTTTCATAAGTTATGAAAAAATCAAGGTTTAAATTGCAAATTAAGATAAATTAAGATATATTTTCGGGTTTCATTAATCGGGTCATAAACTTATAACTACTACACGTTGCATAATAAAGTTTTAGTATTACAATTAAAACATTTTACTTTTCTATAATTCTAATTCAATCTCGTCCTTCCATATGTCTATGCAAAGACGGTCTTTTCCTAAATGTTGCCAAACTAAATTAGTGAAACGGACGCTCCAAATATAGCGAACAGAGGGAGTATATAGACTATTTTAATCTTTAAAATTTTACTTTTTTATTATATTAAGAATTAAAATATTAATTTTAAAAAACTTACAATTCTATAATTATAATTCAATCTCGTCTTTCCATAAATGCATATGGAAAGACGGTATTTTTCTAAACTTTGCCAAAATAAATTAGTGAAGCAGACACTCCAAATATAGCAAACAGGGGGAGTATAAGGCTATTTTAATCTTTATATTTTTACTTTTTTATTATATAAAGAATTAAAGTAATCATTTAAAAATAATTTAATTCAGCATTATTTGCAATATAAACTTTATTGTGTTGATAAATAAAATGATTATTTCAATATTATTTCTGTATATACGTGTGTGTTTTTGTAGTGATTTTTTTGATGGCATTCAAAACTATTAAAAATAAAATTTCAACAGATTTAATTGATAATTTCACCAATTTTATTTCATTGAATTGTTTGTACTCTCTTCTAGGAGATTTTTTAAAAATAAAATAAAATACAACAATTGTACTATTTGATGCGTTGGTTAGGTCAAGTGATTGCTACTTTTTTCAACAAATATAACTTTGCATATTTCCAAATGTATTTAGTAATGGATAATGACATTTATCTCCGCATGCCAAAATAATAAGAGTCCGTCTTTTGAAAGACGCTTTTTCCATAAGTTATGGAAAGACCAAGGTTTAAAGTGTAAATTAGAAGAAACTAAGATAAAATTTTCGGGTTGCATGAACCGGGTTATAAAATTTATAACTATTACACGTTGCATAATAAAACTTTAAT
>JAULKM010000008.1:21287586-21298288 GCA_032355605.1 Rubia tinctorum
AGACAAAAATACCCCCTAAACTTATAACTAAATATCTAATGACCATTATACCCCCTAAGCCTCTTCTTCTCCAACTTAACACCCTAAAAATCTTCAAACACCCTAAACCTAAGCTGTCGCCTCCGAGCGTCGCTAGCTCCGCCGCTAGCTCCACCGTCGCCGCCAGATTTGCTACAGCGCCACCACCTAAGACCTTGCGCCACTACCTTTGCAATAATCCCTCCGCCCAGATCCACTACAGCCCCACCATCTCCACCCAGACTTTCTGTGCCACCGCCGCCTCCCCACATCTCCCCCACCACTGCTCAACCCTAGCTTTGCCCTTACCTCTGCCGTACGCCATCTCTAGCCCCAACCACTCTTCTCCGCCGCGCGCCACCTCTCCACTGCCACAGCTCAACCTTAGCCCCCATGCTACCTCTTTCCCACCACTCCCCCACTTGCCCTAGCTCCAACTCTCCCTCGCCACCCTGCCACCACCACTGAACCTTACCCGCTCAGCCTACATGGCGTAACAGCTCCCCACACAACATCTTAAAAACCCCACCACACCACCTAAAATCCACCCACCACCGCGTAATATAAGTCTACCACCATGTCGAAACCCTAGGGTTTTCAGCGGGTGGCGTCGGCGACCGTTTAATAAACTCCACACTGCCTATCCACTGCCCATCATAGCCTTACCTGCTCTGCCCCAAGCCTAGAACCACTGCCACCAGTAAGCCCCCATCGCCTAGAACCACCACCATCAGTAAGCTCCTCCATACCCTAGACCCTCGCCGCTCCTCCTCTCCCCCCTCCCTCCGTCGTTCCTCTCCATCGTTGTCCCTTCTCTCCCCCGCTCCTCCTCTCCCTTGCCGCTCATCCTCCCCCCTGTCGCGAAGGCTATTTTTAAACAGCGAAAGCTATTTTGAAAGAGGATGAATGAAAAAGCTCACCCCGCCGGAGTGGTGGAGAAGAGGAAGAACATGGGACGAGAAATTGCCGGCGACAAGGAATCAACGACGGCGGGGAAAGGGTTTTCGGCGGGGGAAAAGAATGTGAATAAAGAGAAATGGGGAAAAGAAAGGAGAAAGATTAATGAGGGGAGGATATTTTCGTATTTTTCTATTTTTTCGATTTTTTAATCAGGGGTATAATAGTTATTTTACTGATTTTTGGCCAAATTGACGGTTGACTATTTGGACAACGATTTCCCACGTTATTTTTGCACATTCAAATTTTACAAGGTCATTTCTACACTTTCGCCCAAAATATAGGGTTAAAACGCACTTTTCTCAAAATATAAATTGACATTTTTTAATAACTCCCACATTTTTTTTTGCAATTTCAGCAAAACTAAATAATGCTACAAAATGATGTGCTAATTTCATTAAATGTCATTTATGTCAAAATGAAAGGTACATTTACCAGCTTTACTATCCCATCGTGCAACAAACTCGATCCAAATCAAAATAAGCTGTTTCATTCATAAAAGATGAAATAAAATTTTGTATGCAGTGGTATTGGTTGATTTTATCCAAATCAATCAACGTTAACTAATCTAGAACTCTTATTCCTCCTCCTCGACAACATCTTTACCAGGTAAAACAGTTCCATTTCCCCTCCCATGAGTTTCCATCTTTTTATCTGGACAGTACTTGGAAATATGCCCTTCCTTACCACATGAGTAACACGACCATTTCTTGTCTTTCCTATGATTCACAACAGAGCCAATTCCCAGTCTTGAACTCTGCACTTGACTCTTTTTACCAAAACTTCCTTTCACGCGCTGATTTCGCGACTCTTCTTCGAGCTTCAGCTGATGCATCAACACGTTGTATGGCAAAACTCCATCCCCACGCATCAGTTTGGCTCGGTAGTCCTTCCAGGATGGCGGGAGTTTTGAAATGATAGTGATGACGTGGAAATTCTCGTCTAACCAGATTCCAGCAGCCATAATGTTGTTCATCATCCGCTGCAGTTCCTGAACCTGATCCAGGACGGAAACACCATCCACCATCTGGAAATGGATGTATTTGCTGACCTGAGAGCGCACGGTTCCAAAATCGTCGTTGAAAACTGATCTGAGCTCTTCCCAAAGCTCCTTGGCAGTGTAGCTCTTCTTTGAGTATTGGCTGAAGAGACTGTCACAGAGAGAGTTCAGTATATAGTGACGGCATATGTACTCATCGTCCGTCCATTTCTGCACTGCAGATTTGGATTTGATGGTTTCCTCGAAACTCATTCCTTCCACAGGAAGACTTGGACACGTGTGCTTGAGCACATATCCGACCTTTAGTTGGTTCAGTAAGAATTCCATAAGATGCACCCAAGAGTGGTAGTTTTTCCCATCCAGGCGAGGAGTCATCACGGGAATGAGATTCTGAGGAACACTGTCAGTCCAACGATGCAATGTGTCTCCTCCAGGCTGGTGTGCGTGATTTTCAGCCGGTTCTTGAAGAGTAATCATTGAATCAATTACATCCGGCTCTCTATGTCTTCGATCATTCGTTACATTTCCAGCGATTTTTCCTTCACTGATCTGTCTTTGAGGATCAACTGCCTCCTCGTAACATGATATGCTCGGCCCGACTTGGTTTTGATCAGATGCCACAGTTCCTGGAGGAGCAATGTTACCCAATGAACATTCTGTACCCGACTCTTTCTTAACAGCTGTCAACCTAGACATACAATGAAATAATGAACGAAAGAGTTGGACTCAAGTGAAGTAAATATTTTTCCACTCCAAGAAAGCACATGCTCGATCATTTGCTTTATAGATACGCGACTAATAATCAGATATACCTATAATCTACGAAGATAGAGCATCATCCCGGGAACAAGCAAGTTCATTACGAGAAAAAGCAGCTAACCTTGCCTTTGCTTCCAGCTTTGCAATGGCCTTCTCAATTGCAGGGAAGTTATCCCTGAATACTGACCACTGTCTCCCAGTCAAACTGATTCCTAATTTGAAAGTACAAAGAAATATTAGTCCACGTAAAGGACTCAGCTTCAGGTAAACAATTCACCATGAGTAGCAAAGGCTTGATCATATCTTCATGTAAGACCATAGAGAAGTAATAAACAAGAATCTTCACAGCCTATCCAAATGTCTGCTGCAGTAGGAAGATTAGGGTAGATGAACAAGCCAGGAGTAAGACGAGACTTCGCTTGCACGTAAAAAGTTTACAATTTTTATTCTACACTCTATCGACGCACTCATCAAGAATTGATGGTGCCTAAAGTTAGTGAGATTGTAACGTTAACAATCTGTAAATAAAATTACAGGAATCCATCACGTTTGGAGTCCAAGTGTCTTGCATTTCATAAAAATTCAAAAGGAAGAGGATTCAGGCAAGCCTGTAAACATAATCTTCCATTTCGAAAGCAGATAATTTGTCGGGGGAAAAAACCCAACTTCCATTTCTAACTCGACTATCCGCGCATTTCATTCAACAAGTACTCAATGGCAAGTAACACTGATTTTCACCAGCTCATTTGTCGAATTTATAGAATCTCAGAAAATTCCCCAGGTACTCGAAGACTAAAGCAGCATATATAGCAAAACATAAAACATCATTACCTCTGCCAGAAAGGAATTTCTTTCCGTCTTTATCAGCGTAATCACGAATCGAAACCAAAGCTTTGCCATTGAAACCATGAACCGATACATTCCGCTTTCCGGATAGCTAAACAAGTAATCCCAGTAATTGTTACAGTTACTATTCATTTTCTCAACAACTTAAATTACTCAATCCGAAAATTAAGTAAATTGAGCAAAGAACAAACTCACTTTACAGATGATTCTCCCATTGCTATCATTTAGCTGCAGCTGTGTTTCGCCGGCGCCGCCGTTTGGGGTGACGTCATCCTCCGGTTGCGACGGTGCGGTGGAGAGGAGGAAGGACTCGAGGACGCGGCGGACGAGAGATTTGTGAGGGAGGTCGGATAAGTCGGTGTTGAGATAGAGGGCGGCGGCGGCGCGGATGGAATGCTCGGTGGCGGTTTCCAAGTCGGAATCTTTGAGGATTCTGATCACCGTTTCTTCGATTTTCCGGCGCTTGGGAATTGGGATTTCTTCCATGCTTCTCTACTGTTTGCGAAAGGGCGTCAAAAAATTACCAGTGAAAATGAATTGAATACGAAAAATTGCTACTCCATCCGTCACCCCTTAAATTACACATAATCTTTTTCACATGGTTAAAATGCAAAGTTTTAAAAAAATCGCCTTTCCATAAATATATGTAAAGTTAAAGTTTAATTAAAATAATAAAAGTTAAAAGGTTTTAGTTGCAATATTTAAAATTTATTATGCAACGTGTAGTTATAAAGTTTATAACTCGATTCATACAATCTGAAAATTTTATTTTCATTTCTTCTAATTTACACTTTAAACTTTGGTACTTTCATGACTTATGGAAAGACCATCTTTAAAAAGATGGACTCGTTAGAGAAACTTATTTCATCATTAATATATTTAAGGGATAAATACATTTATAATCCAAACTTTAGGCTGAAAGTGTTAGTATAATCATACAATCTCAGAAAGTACTAATCTAACCCTAACTAATTACTATATGTGTCAATCTAACCCTAACTTTCAAAAAAATGTGCCAATATAATCAAAACCTAATTTCGGCTTTGACCAATAATAGTCTGGCAATGATAAGACGGAATTGACAAAATTACCCTTCCCTCTATCCTTTCCTCTCCACCACCTCTTCTTTCTTCCTGAAATTTGTTTCCCCCACCCCTTACCCAGTCACCGCCCGAGCTCCACCACCCCACCGCCAATCTCCACCCAAACTCCACCACCCCCTCAATTCTTTCCCGCCAGCATAATCATCTTTCTTCCTGAAATTTGTTCCCCGGCCCGGTTTTATTCCCCACCCCACTAACCTCTCCATTATCTCCCGCTGGATATGGCTGGCGAAGCACAGTTTTCTTCCTCGACCCAATAGTCTCTTCCTCTCCCCGCTACCACCCCACTCAACCCGCCACCAGCCAACCGACACCACCCCTCCTTCTCGCCCGACACCACTCCACCCCATTTCCCCATCCAACCCACCACCACCCCACCCCAGCGCTGGTCAACCCCTTACTGGCGTCAGAGAAGAGCTTCCTTCGCTACTGGAGACGACGATGGGCTCCGATGAGGATCCAGGGTGGGTGAGAAAGCGGAACCCGATATTGGTCTGTCACAATTTCCTCGCGGGGGTAGGCTGCCCTGCGCTTGCCCCGAGCAGGATGAGATGGCTGATGCTTCGCGATCCGGGGTGGCGGTGAACCTGGACGCGCAACTAAAGCATGGGGAGAAAATGGTCGGTGCTTTGCAAGCTCGGAAGGTGGCAGACCTGGACGCACAACTAGAGCAGAAGAAACAGTGCTTCTGGCGGCGAACCTAGATGCGCCGCTTGAGCAGGAGGAGGAGATAGCGCTTCACGAGCTCGGACGACAAAGGAAAGAAAGGGGGAAGCCAAGAAGAAAGGGGGAGAAGGAAAGACGAAGCGGAGGAGAAAGTGTAGAGGAGAGGGAAGAAAGGACGGAGTGCACATCTTCTATTTTTTCATTTTTTAACACGGGTAAAATGGACTTTTCAATTAAAGCCGGCATCAAATATTTGACTAAAAGTCAACGGAGTCAATGGTCATTTTAGCACTTTTTGAATTTGTAGGGTTATATTGGCACTTTCAGCCTAAAGTAAAGGTTATTTTAGCACTTTTAGCCTAAAGTAAAGGTTATTTTAGCACTTTCAGCCTAAAGTAATGGTTATTTTAGCACTTAACTCTATATTTAACTACGTACGATAGGGGCAAATAAAATATTTCTTTTGAGATCATATACGATAATATTATTATTTATATATCTACTCATATATGCAATCAACATTATTAAATAATAGTGCCAAATAGTTAGTAAATGGGTAATTTGAAATGGAATAGAGTGAGAACTTAAATATATGGGACACAATTTTATGCACAAATTACAATCATTCCATCTCAAAGAATCACAGTAATTAATTGTTTGTTTCAGGAGTTTTAGCCAAAAAAATCTGTGGAGAAAGAGAGGTTCTACCGAGAATTGAACTCGGGCTACTGGATTCAGAGTCCAGTGTCCTAACCGCTAGACCATAGAACCGCTTGTTGCCAAGGGAGAAAGGTATAACATTTAAATGCTTCCATTAAGCTCCAAATGGAGAAGATTTACAGGATTAGTAGCTAACCAAGGCCCACCAATGATTGGAGGAGTATAATCAAAATATTTCATTCAATTTTAAACTTTGAACACAGTACATATTTGTGAATTCATTGGGGGTGAGACGGCACGTAATCAGTCATATAATTTGTCATTTAAAAAGATAGAGCTAAGAGTTATGCTCTCAACCTATTTTATTTTATTTTATTTTGTTCAAAAACTTCATTATCGCGATCAATTTGTGTTTTTTAAGACAAGCATTAAATCTTCTGTTGTTGGTGTTTGGTTCAAATTTTCAACGATTCACTGGAAAATGCCTCTGACGGAGAAGTGTTTGTGATGATAAAAAAAATGATTGGGTAGAATCCTCTAATTAGTGAGAGGAGTGGGAATGGGTTAGATGAGGATGGACGAATCTTCCGTGGTGGAACTATTTCTTTTATTTTTTACCGCCTTGATGTTATTTAGAGTGTTGATGGATCATACTTTGTGTGGTTGATCTGATGCTTGTTACTGTGATTGACTTGAGGCGGAGAACTATTTCAACTCAGTGAATCTAGTTTGGCAAGATCAGTGTCGAGTTTGTTCGAAGGTTTCACAGTAAAGTACCATTTATCATATGTATACCCTTCCTTAAATCACATAGACCATTGATAATCATTTAATATTTAGATCTCTATCAACTCATATCCTTGTAAATATCACTCTAATATAATTAATACTGGTACTCCCTTCGTCCCAGGTAAATTTGCACTGCAATCATTATCACGTTGTTCAATAAACACGTTTGACTGTTAATATCTTTATCTATGTATAATAACGGCAAATAAAAAGTTGATATTTAGAAATTACTTGTTACAACGAATTGAACAATATTATATATGATAATATAATTGTTTATAAATCTATTCAAATATGCGGTCAAAGTTTGATAGAGACTGGTGTCAAAAAAGTGGAAGTGCAAATAGAGGTGAGACAGAGGGAGGGAGTATAAAAATTGGATTTTCAAACATCATTTCAATAATATAGTTTCATTCGTTAAAGAAGAAAAAAAAAGGTTAATTCGTTACAATAATATTGATTTTGGGCCTGAAAATTGTTGCTTGGACTTGACCCAACAATGTAAGGAATACTTGGATACAGCTGCACGGCCCATTAGTAGTATAAGTACTTTTTTTCCCTTTCTCCTCTGGAATCTTCAAAAGAGAGAACAGAAAGAACTTTTCTTTGCATAATAATGTAGTAGTATTGTAAGAGAAAAGAATCCACTTTTAGGTTAATTCTGAAGCACACTGACACCGGGAATCCTCCTTTTTGGCGCTAAAATATGGTGTTTTTGACAGCATGAAAAAAATGAAGGATCAGAAGTTTAAAGCCTAAGTAAAATAACATGTAATATAATTTAACCGTTATTTTCTTTTAACTATTTTTGTTCAGTTGAGTGTTATTCAGTTCAGTTTGATTCAGTTTGATTCAGTTTAATTCAGTCCCGTTCTGTTGGGCTAAGCCTACTTCAATGTTCTTCAGTTTAGTTCATTTTGATTCATTTCACTTCAGCTTTATTCAGTTGGGTTCATTTTGATGCAGTTCGTTCATTTTTGTTCAATTCAATTTAGTTTGATTTGGTTCAGTTCAGTTTTTTTATTTCAGTTCGGTTTCATTCAGTTAATTTGATTAATTTCAGTTCAATTTGACTCAATTAAGTTCAATTCAGCTCTTCTCAACTCTTGTCAGCTCTTCTCAACTCTTGGCAGCTCTTCCCAACTCAACTCAACTCAACTCAACTCAACTCAACTCAACTCAACTCAGTTGAACTGCACAGGGCCTAAATCGTCACTCCTTTCCCTCATGTTTCACATAATGCATCACCCGTCTTAACCACCGTACAACCTTGCTATAAATATTCAACATCCTTTCTTATTCCAGCTATTGTAGTTGGATATCTCCCACTATCATTCACTCTTTGATTGGATTCTCCACCGTGGATATTGGTTATTGAACCACTCTTGTTACCACTTCATGGTTGGACGCATACCCTGTCTCTATTTGTTTTTACTAGTCTCCCTGTTAGTAAATATGATTGATATAAATTGATTTAGTCAATGTTGTATTTTAGCATGTAAAATACTTTCCGTACTTATACCTTGTACAAATCGTCTATTAATACATAATAAATGATGGAGCTCCCCAGGGACTCATTTACCAATTTCTTACCAAATTACATGGTATCATAGCAATAACAAAACTTACCTTATTCGTCTCTTCTTCCTCTCATTCTTAATAGGGGTGTTCAAATGGCCGGTTGATCGGTTAGGCGGTTAATCGGTTTTGATTTCTACCGGTTTATAAAAAATCATAAGGAACCGAATAACCGACAATTGTCGATTTTACTGGTTCCATTAATATCGGTTTCAGATGATGTGTCGGTTATTACCGATTACCATATATATCATTCATTTAAAATTAAAAATGTAAATCTATATTAATATTGATAAGTAGTTAGAGCGCAATATTTAGAATAAAATGTAAGAAATTTAGGAATTGGATAATTGTGTTGCATATGATTTGAATAATTTTTGGAATTAATATTAATATTTTAACACATCGATGTTTATTAGTGTTGGGTACAATTATAAGTTACATCGACTTTTATTTGCTTCATTACTTGCTTTGGGCATGATTATAATTTAAAGATATAAGGGCTAATAATATAGAGTTTAAAAAATAAGTTAATTTGAGTTAGGAATTTTAAGTTTTCTTATTGGGTTTGTGATCAAGGCCCAAGGTTTAATGAATTAATTTTTGGGGTTGAAATTAATTAATGTGTTATAAAATCTCCTGCCGGTTATTCGGTTAGACCGATTACAAATTAATAAAATCGATGGAAAAACCGATTAATCAACATTACCGGATAACCGTAATCAATATTAACCAACTAATCAATAAACCGATAAATCAAATTAAATACCGGTTCAATTTTGAAAGGTAATTGATTTTTCGTTTTTTTTTATCAATCCTAGTTGTAATGTTATCCAAGCCGGCTCTTGTGAGGTCCAATTGGATTCCAAGAATAGGACCCAATTAATTTTCTTATTGTTAATTTTATATTTTAGAAAATAATTGTAAAGTGAGATCTTCCTACATTTCAATTTTATTATTCCTTAAAGCTCTAACTTTTCAATATTTAAACCTTTCACATATCTTTTTGTTTTTTTACTTTTAATTACTTTTTTTACTTTTCTTTCCAAAAAATACTCCATTTTTAGATAACAATGAATAAATTTGTTAATTATATCTGTATATATTGTTTAGAAATTATAATATAGTAATAATGTGTCTTTTTGTTCAATAATGGAAGTTTAAAGTTTAACATTAAACAGATAAAAATAAATGACGGCTCCAAATGGTACACATGCATTTTGAGTGCATCTTCAACCACATTTTTCTCAGGCAATGACATATTAGCCATTTTGCACTTAAATTCAAGGTTTGGACATGATACGTGAGGCATAAAGATCACTTGAAAATAAAATGGAGAAGAATAAAGAGAGACGTCGAGTGATTATAACTGTCACTCGATTCTATTTGCGTCACCCTTATTGCTATTCAGTATTCACACCATTTTAAATAAATGTGTCAGGTTTATAGGTGGAGTAAATAAATGAATTGCTATTTACACCACCTTAATTGATGCTAGTCAAATGTTAGTATTTTGATTCACACTTCTTTATTTTCCTTTTATTAGATTATTGATATATTTTTCAAAATTTATTTTACTAAATGTGTTTATCTTTAATTTTATTGATATGAATTATTTATGTGTAAATCTTTTACTTTTAGTTTAAATTATGATGATATAAAAAAAATCCTATAATTATATATAGTTATTTTGTGTAGCATGTAATGCTTAATAAATTATATAATGATAAAATAATTATTTTTTTCTATTATTTTAAATTATTTGCAATTTATTTTTTGTAATAATTATATTATCGTTATTTTAAAATAAAATAAAAGAGAAGGTCCACGGTTAGACCGACTAACGATTAGATCAATCATTAAAAATCACATTTTTATAATTTTTAAGGTCGGATTATAATCATTTATATGTTGAGATTTATTTTAAAAGGTTTTCATAATTATATGCACCTGAGTACAATAAATAAATAAATATCAAATCATTCTATTAATCATACTAATTATAAAATGACTCCGTCTAATGGTTAATTGCTCTAAAATGAGACATTTTGAAAATAAAATAGTTCCAACTAGTTATATTTACTTGTAAAAATACACATTGACACCAAAATAAAATATATGAAAAATTTGTATTCCTTTTCACTTCAATATAACAGTCTCACGGGTACTATTAGAGCATACATATTATTGTAATTATTAATCTGATTTAAGTATACAATAATATCCGTCGCCGAGTGAACTAACTGGCATCTCATCGCGCATATGCGCTTCGCCGGCCACACGCTCGGTTTCCGACGCTGCTCCATCGGCGCGTCAACCGGCACGC
>JAULKM010000008.1:21333685-21345122 GCA_032355605.1 Rubia tinctorum
AAAAAGAGTATATTGATTATATGCAGAAAATTTAAATAGGGTTCATGATTTTCATTTGTATGGAATGCTTCCTTGTTCACAATCAACGATTTTTGTTAGGATAATTAATGCAAATATACAACAAAAGTTGGGATGACTAATATGTTCAGACAGTCGCTAAATGATGTTAGTGAGAAGTGAAATACGTCCTTTTCCCACTTATTCCATTTAGGTCAGAAATTTTAACCAACCAAATTTAAGGCCACTATAAATATAAATAAATAAATAAATATATATATATGCTATACTTGTCACCACTGGCGGTTCCAGCTTGGAGCCTGGGGTAACCCAGGTTACCCCACGGTAAAAAAAGGGGGAAATTAGTATTAGGTTACCCATGTAAAAAAAATTGTCATTAAAATTAAGTATATATATATTTTTTATATTAGTGGTTACTCCATTGACAATTTTCTGGATCCGCGCCTGCTTGTCACTTAAGCAACTATATATATATACTCTCCCTCCGTCCCACTATTAATTGATTAATTGTTTTTTGGGAGTAAGACCTTTTAAACTTTGACTATTAATAAAAAATGATCTATGTATAATAAAAAAATGATCTACATGAGATATTATTAGATTCATCTAAACATCTATTTTTTAAATATAATTTTTTATGCAGCATTATTATAGATAACTAGAGATATATACAATTAAACGTATAAATTGAAAATCGTGAAAAAATAATTTGGAGGGAGTACACACATACGTGGATGGACCTAAATAAACAAACAACAAGGTGATGATATAACTGTCCGTGGGTGCCTAACACATGTTACATGATCCAAAATTCTTTTAAAGGGTTTTTTTAATTAATTTTTTTATCAATGCCCCTTCCATCCTAAAGCTGATAGTAAAATAAAATATAAAATGTATCATTTTTACTTTACCCGTTAATAAAATATTCCTTAATCTATTATAATTCTAAATTTGCTATTAGTTCTTAATATACGGAACATACTGTGCATTTGTAATTTACTCTATTTAATGTGAATATTCATATGCATAGAAGGTAGAAAGTAAATTTCAGAAAATTAAACAGCATAAGAAGCAGTATAAATTAGTTGGAACCGTGTTCCGTTAATTTGGTGAAGTTCGTTGGTTCCAACCGTGGATGTGATGCAGATAATTAGTAGCATTTCAAAGTATTCCTTCATACAAATTTGCTACTTAGCTAGAGAGTAATGGAATGACTTGTATTTAAATAGTATCATAAAACAAAACTACTACATGAATCATATAGTTATAATAGTAATTTTCTTTTTCTTTTTTCCCGATAAGAAGTGGACAGTTAGTTTGGAGGGTTTTGAACAGAGATTGATGGACATCATGAGTGTAAATCTCTTTTCAACTCCACTTTTGCTACATCTTCATAATTACTACGAACTTATTTGATACATAACTATTAACAATTATATTAGTTAAAGTTGCTGTTTAGATTAGTTGTTTGACAATTTAAACATTATTAGTTGTTGGCTATTTTATCCAAAACATGACAGTTAACATTAAAAAGTTAAAAATTGATCAATTAAAATAAAATGCTTTCAACCCTTTTCATTTGCAGTGAAAAGGGCGATTTTTCGACTAACCAACAAGCTAATTTTTGTCGACTGACACTTTTTTCTGATTTATTCGACCAGAATGATAAGTTAAAAGTCAGTCAAGAAATAAATTATAAAACGCCCTCCACACATATCAACATAAAAGTTCATGATTTACCAGAGCTAGCTAGGCAATTCTTAGTGGAAAAATTAACAAATCAAACTAATTAGAGCTAAAAGCACTTGTGTTATGCATGTGTATATATGTACAAACAATTAACTACTTCCTCCTCCGATACTCTAATTATGGCCCTCTTTAATCCGTTACTGCAAGCAACCAAAGTTATTGGTGGTGAAACATGCTTTGAAAAAATTTGAGAAAAAAAAAGGGTCATAATTAGAGATACCGAGGATATTAGAAGTGATGGAGCACTAGCTAGGTAGAAAAAATCATGGAAAAGTAGAGGAAACATTGATGAATGATCCATAGGTGGATAGAGAGACAGTAGGTGAGTAGAAGAATGGAGAGCACCCCCATTAGAGGGGGCCTCTAGTCAAAGAAAAGCCAAAACCCACCATTCTCACACACTTATATAATCAGCATTCCACTATATCAATTTTTATACTCCCCTATTTTTTTATTGACACAATTTCATTTTTTTGTTTCTTTTATATTGGTACACTTTTCATTTTTGAAAAGATTCATTCAATTTCATCCACTCATTGTACTTTTTACATTCTACAATCAATTTCATCCACTCATTTTCTTCATCTAAACTCAAGCACATAAAACTATGTTGCCACTTATAAAGAAATAGAGGGAGTACTTTAAAAAGACTAAATGATGCATCACTGTTGAAATATAAATGACTTTATTAATGGTGCATTGATATCACATCAATGGTACACCTCATCAATGATGAGGGTTACAATATATGGGGTTACAACAAACCAAAGTCTAATGGTAATATGATTCTAAGTCTATAAGAAAATTACCATATATAACTAATTGTATAAGGAAATTAATTAGGTAACTATCATCTATAACCTTTCCCTACAAGGAAAATGATTTCTATTTCCCTATCACCCTCCCTCAAGTTGGAGCATGATGATCAAGAATGTCCAACTTGCGAATAAGATTATGAAATTTCTAATCATTAAAAAAACCATCGTCATATTGACGGGATAGATTGACAAATCGGGACCATCAGAGGTACCAAGGTAGTAAGGAGAGTTCATAGATCGACCAGAAGGTACAGATCCCTTAAAGCCATATTGTAATTGCAACTGTTTGATTAAATCTGCAATCACGTCGGTGGTATTAAAATTCTGTAACTTATTAGTCTCAGTTTTACTAGTGATGCAGGCTTGCTCAACAGCATCGGAACTGGAACCAGGAGTAGTCATTGGTGCAGATCAGTGACACACGCGATCAGCGGTATGGTAGGTCGAACGCGGTGGCGCGTGGGGTACGAGCGGCGTGTGAAAAACACGCACGACGAGTCCGGGTAGGCACAGACAACAAACATTCATGGCAAGTCGAGAAGAAGTTGAGGCGACCGTCAGCTGTGAAATCGGCAAATCAGGTAGGTAGAGACACAATGGCACGTAAAGTCGGGCGGTGGCGCGTGAACGTCACTCGCCGACAGATCGGAGTAGTACGGATCGCGGCAACCGTTGAGGTGGCAGCGGTGATCCTAACCAGCAGGGCAGTCGATGATGGTAGCGGGGTGTGTAGTGTAACGTGCGGTTTGACGGCGGCGGCGGCTCAAGCTGAAGACGACAGAGGAATTTATTTAGGGTTTAGGTCTCAGAATTTTTAGGCTCTGATACCATGTTAAAGTATTAAAGACTTTATTAATGGTGTATTGATATCACATCAATGACACACCTCATCAATGATGATGGTTACAATATATAGGGTTACAACAAACCAAAGTCTAATGGTAATAGGATTCTAAGTCTATAAAGAAATTACCATATATAACTAATTGTATAAGGAAACTAATTCTATTAGGTAACTACCATCTATAATCTTTCCCTACAAAGGAAAGGATTTCTATTTCCTTATCACCCTCCCTCAGTTGGAGCATGATAATCAAGAATGTCTAACTTGCGAATAAGATTTTGAATCACAAGGGAAAAGATTTATATTTCCTTATCAATCACAAAAGCAATCTCAAACAAGAATTTCAATTTTTATTTTTTAATCTATTGTTGATGAATCAGTCGATCGATATTTCAGGTAGATAAAAAATTTAGAGACTTGTTATGGGTTTTCGAAATTCTTGTTCGTGATTGCTTCTGCTGTACATCACTAAATAGAGATTTTGAAATATGCCTACATAGATTAGACAAAGACTGATGGAAAGTGCTTGTAACACACAGAAATGTTGAGCTTAAAATATGTATCATCGAATGCTTTTTTCCAATATGGTCAAAACAAACACACGGTCTTCCTTCTTTCCTTTCCATCATCCATAAAGTAGTGATATAAGTAAAGGCCAAAACACACACACAAACACACATTCTCTTTCTTTGTATGATCAGAAGACTTGCAAACTGAGGGAGAGAGAAGGAAGCTAGATCAAGAACCACCTTTCTCCGTCATCGATCTTCGAGAAAGATTGAAGAAGATCAAAAGAATTTTGGTTTTGATCATCTTTTGCTCTATATTCTTCTCCGGTCTAACCTCATGGACAGTAATCAATGGATGACACAGGTGGGTGGTTTTTGTTTTTGTTTTTTGGCTCTATTTCCACACATATATGGTTGAAAGTTGAAACCCTAACTAGGGCATATATTTTATTTAGTTGGTTTGATAACGTTTTAGCTATGAAGATTTGCACAACGTGAAAAGGTTACACTTTGAGATCTTTAATGATCCATCCATGTTCAAGATAAATGTACAACACATGAAAGCACTACTGCATCATCACTTTAATCTCCTTTTTCTTTCTCCCCCCCTCCCCCTTTATGCTTGCATGTGTAGAAAGAATTGTTCAGACAAAACTAAAGTTTCTCCATCATTTTCTATGATTCTTCAGGAGATGAACAATGGAGGGCTGAGAGGCATAGCCATGGGGGAGATAGCAAGTTCGAGCGGAGGATCACCGGGTGACCGGAAGCTGCAGCTGGCAAGGCCACACAAGGACAAAGTTGTCAACTGTCCGAGATGCAACTCAACCAACACAAAGTTCTGTTATTACAACAACTACAGCCTTACGCAGCCGAGGTACTTCTGCAAGAGCTGCAGAAGGTATTGGACCGAAGGCGGAACCCTGCGAAACGTTCCTGTCGGAGGAGGATCGAGGAAGCACAAGAGATCCACCAGTCTTAGTGCTGCAACAACGTTAACAACAACACCTTCTGTTTCTGTTTCTGCTTCTGCTGTAATGTCTTCATCTCACAAGATGAACAATATTCCTGACCTAAACCCTCCAAATATGAATATGAACTTCCATCACCATGGAAACACTGGTATGGATCATCAAGGACAGGATCTTAACCTTGGGGGCTACCACTTTGATCAGCTGATGAAGCCGTCGTCAACAACGACTTCATCGGCGCTAGAGCTGCTTAGGGCAGGAGCACTTCTTGGATCCAACTCTTCATCGAATGATTTCACGAACACGAATGCGATTTACGCGAACAACAACGGGAGTTCCTCAGGGTTTTCGTTTCAAGAACTGAAGCCGGGTTCGGGAGGGCTGAGCTTTGCATCATCGGTTCATCATGCGAACATCGGAGGGATTCAGGAAAATGGTGGGAGAATGATGTTTCCATTTGGAGGGATGATGAAGAATATGGCGGTTCCTTCGAGTACTACTGTTATTACCACCACTGCTGCAGATCATAATCAAGTTAATGGAGATGATCAGAATAACCAGGTGTCAAATGCAAATGGATTTTGGAATAATGGAGGATCTTGGTAATTAATTAGTTCCAGAAAGTTAAAGCATACTTATGTATATAGAGCTCCTTTTGATCAGAACAATTACTTTTGTGATGATCTTCTGCAGTGATGAATCATTGTAAGACTTTTACTTTTCTTTTTCGATCTGGTGGTTTAGTTATAGTGTAGCAGATTATGTGTAATTGGTTTTGGAGGAGTTGTTCATGTGCTAATATTTGACAGAGGATATTTATGTATTTGCAATGTGTTTATTCTTCATGTTATTGGGATTGGAGTTGTGCCTTTCTTTTCCTTGTTTACGGGGTCGTGTAAAAGACTTGCCTACTGTGCTTTTTGCTGCGGATTGGTTCTAGGGTTTCAATAGTTTAAAGAAAATGCTCTCAAAAGATGAGCAGTTTAAGTTTATGGAGGCAGCTAATTTTCTAACAGCCATTTACTTATCAGTCAATTAAAACAGCCAACAACTAGTTGGACAGTAATTGATAACCGTTTGTCAAACATCTCCGTTAGGTAGGATGTTTATTGTGGTACGGAGAGAGTATTATATTATATGTAGCTAAACTGAGATATGGTAAGCTGGTTGAACCTAGTTTTGCATGAAGTGGTCAAACTGAGGTGACGAATATGAGTCCTAAGTTTGCAGAATTTAAGAATGTAACAACATTAATTAATTAAAGATCACCTGCCTCAACTCAAACCAAAACCCCACCTGACGGTTTCCCCTCATCAATATCTTAGTTGATCAACTTATGAATATTTTACGACTGAAAAGTGAACAGAAACTCGCATGCTAATATATATAATGAGAGAAAAATGCTTTTCCCACATTAATTCCAGATGTCGTCTGATCTCGATGTAGCTTAAGAACTGAGAATAAACCTCATCATAGCTTCCATTGGTGAGGCAACTTTCAAAGATTCTAGGTGTGTCCGAATGTCGGAACCAGTATCATTTTCTCCACTATCTAAAGACTGCTTTCTGAGTTGTATATTCTGCTATACAACCAAAGTTGACCAAGTTCCACATCTTTCCGGTTTATCTTCAATTCAGTTCAGTTCAATTCGATAAAATATAAACATCGTGATCTTGGACAGACCAAAAAAATCCTACTGTACAGACATTGATTTGTTACATTTATTGCTTCGACCTTAAAAGAAGTAACACACAGAATGCTACATTTCCTCGATTTCCAGTTCCGACTTCTGTACATCCTTCGGCAGAACAAGGAAGCAAAACAGAGGATCATATCGCGTGCCAGTCAAAGTGAGTTGTTCAGTTCGTGCAACCTGGGGCTCGCTCACTGCTCTCCATTGATCCCGAAGATGCGAACCTTGTGCATATTTGGGAACTTGGCAACCACTAGAACGAAAACTGCCAGAGTGTTGAGGAACAGCATCGGGTTCTGATAGTCGGTTGTATGTGAAGCTATCAAGTACCTGGCAACGGAAGAGATTCATATTGACCGGGATCATGATCACAAGAGGCTAACAATCGAATCTGTCAACTCAAGAAAAATTACTAGACATTAGACAGATACGTAAACAGTGGGAGGAGTGTGACTTACAGGACCACGGGTACAACTGTGAGGAACTTTCTGTTACGCGTAAGCTGCTTTCCATGGTCAATCTGCTCCCACCAGGTTAACGCATTGTACATCCCCTGATCATCAGCAAAAGGAGTCCCTTTCTTCCAGTGGAAAAAATGATAAGTCACCTGTATTCAAGTCGAATTCAAATCCGTAAGAGAGTGGAGACAAATTGCACAGAGCTGCTGAAAAGCAGAAACATAATGGATGATGCTAGGGTTACAAACTTAACCATCACCATTACAATGTCATCAACTCAAGTATGCCATTTCACCTAAGTGTAAGTCATGATAGGGCTGTTTTAGAGGGTTTCTGCTCTTTGAAATGTGATCAACTAAAACTTATCTAAATGCTCCCTCAGTTCCATATAAAGAGTCCTGTTTCAAAACTCAACCAATTCGCGCGAAAAATCCTGATTCTATATCTTTACATTTCGCGCTTGCTCATACGGTGTAAAATCATTCCAAATCAATAAGTAAGGCCACAAGTAGAAGGAATGGGAACAAAACGCATATTTTCTACAGTACCTCCTAATTCACAAAAATGGGTTCAAAATTCATGAATGAAACACCATTCCTGACTATTTACCCGGATTGAATGCTGAAAAAAGGTCGCAATCCCAAGATATGATATCGAGCATAAAATAGCTACAAAGTGGAGATATATTCAGCAATATATAGAAATCAAAGGCCAATGCAATCCACCTCGAATCCAATCCAACAGGAATACAATACAGAAACCCTAATTATGATGAAAAAATCATCTGACATCGAAAAACGTACGAGGAAGTGGGAGAGATTGACGACGGTCCATGCGGCGCCGGGGGAGCAGGCGAAGACGGAGAGAACGAGGAGCCAGGAGAAGAAGAGGATCAATATGTAGGTTGTCCAAACGCCGGGATACGTGAACCACTCGGTGTTCCGGTTCAGATCCGTCGGCGGCACCGCCTTCACGTATAAATTCGCCATCCCAATTTTCACCTCTTTCGTTTCTCCCTCTTTTCCCCCCCTTCTTTACTACTCGTTTTCTGTTTGCTTCTCGGCCTTTATCTCGGCCCAACCCACCCTCAAAGTTTTGAATTCTCGGGTTAATATTTGGCCCAAGATTTATACCGAAGGCGGAACTACCACCATCGACATCTGTAGGGTTGGAAAATCACAGTGAGCATCCCCGACACCCTGAACCTCTCAGTTATAGTTATACAGAGTGTAGGTTACCACTAAATCAGGTTCAATTCACCGAATTATAATCTCTCAATAATCATTCCTAAGAGGTATTTTATAATTATATCCGCTCTATCATTCATTGCGGGTGTAATAATAATAAAATAAATATTAATCCATCTTCGTCCTATCACTCATTTAATCTTCCTACCATTTCAAACATATCATATCCATCACAGCTGAATCTATGTACCCACCTAAGATTCTTCATTGTACTAATTTTATCATAAAAAGTTTAGTACTACTACTTTTATTAAAACATTTTAGCTAGAATTTGGTCATTGATTGATAACTATTGTTTATAATATAGTAAAATTAGTGGATCACGAAAGGAGGATCGGAATTATGACTGATGTGAAATAATATATGTTTGTCCCATTATTTACACAGGATATAAGTTTCATTCCAATCTCTATACCAATCTCCATCAGAATTTCCTCAATTTTCCTTCAACTGGAGCTTATGTGTGACAGATCTATATTAAAATTTGTCTCATTTTCATCTCTACCTTCTAAGATTTCAGTGAGAATTTTATTGAAGTGTGGGATACTTGGTAACATTATAAGAAACAAAAGATACTAAAATTATTAGATAGAGGAGGAAGACAAATGAATTAGGCCCAGCTTTTTAAGCAATGGTGTCCTTTTAGATGAAAGTTTGGTTTGATGTGAAGGTTTGGCAATAATATCAAAAGACCAAAACACCATTGTGAATTAAGTTAGCTTGGAACAAAAGACAAGCTGACACACACAGTTGATTAGTGATGACCTTCAATTTCCATCTCCACGCGTTTTAGACAATCTGACATTGACCACCACAAAGTCTTTCCATAATTCTCTATCTGGACGATATAGAAAGGAAAGTTGTTAAGGAGAAGAAATAATTATACTTTTATAAAAGTAACAATTAAAAATTTCTTGAAGATGTCAAAATCAACGATAAATTGGCACCTAACATTTTTGTGAGAAGAGAAGATAGAATAAGAGATGTATGTCTAGAGGGTTAGTTGGAAAAATTAGATAAAATTTGAATACTACATCCGTTTCATTGGATGTGCCACACTGAGTTTAGGGTTTTGGATTTAGGTGAATGAAATGAGTGGATGAAATTGAATTTAGAAAGAAAAAAAAGAAGTCGAATGAGTGGATGAAAATGAAGGAATCTTACAAAAAAAGGCAAAGTGTGTCAAATTCACAAAAATAACAAAAAATGGAAAGTTTGTCACATCTAATGAAACAGGGAGGGTGTACCAGACAAAGATACATGTATTCTCTGTTTGGATACATTTCAACTAGGGATGGGTTCATGATTTTTTTTTAACAAGGCTAGTGTAAACGAGAGAAAAAGACTAAACTGGTGCTACAGTAACCCCATGCAGGACGTTAATAGGGGGGACGCATTCACAGAAGACGCATTTACGTAATGCGTCTTCAATATTTTTATTTTCTTCCCCAACTGTTCTGAACGTGATTCTTTTGGTTTTTTCCTTAAAGATGAAGACGCATTTGTGAAATGCGTCTTCTATGTTTGACCGTTGTTTTTTAGCCTGTTGTTTTTTAGCTTGTGTGAATCTCTGGCAGAATATTGAGGACACATTTTTCTAATGCGTCCTCTGTTTTCCAGTGCTTTTAAACCGAGCACTCCCCCCTTGTTCGGCTCATTCCCAGCTTTAACAGTTTGAAATTTTGCTCCGGTTCTTCATCCCCTTCAAGCACATCTCCCTTCTTCCAGATTCCTCTTGCATTATTGGCCGGAGATGGAAATTTGAGGTTCAGTTTGGGATTTGGAAATCCAATATCGAAGGGAAGGTAGGTTGATTTCTAGCACATTTGATTTTTGTTTGATCGGTTTTGGCATGAATTTTGAAGATCGATGGTGTCTTTGTCGCTGATAGGGCTTTCCTTGGGTTGTTGTTGTCCGTGCAGGAAGAAACGGAGCTCGGAGGATGATTAGGGTGAAGCACGCGCCATCCGAGTTTCGCGTGTGGGGGTCACGCGCCTCCGTGGCAGCAACGCGTAAGTTACACGCGCCACCATCACAACTCCTGTTTTGGTGGAATCTGGCCTGGTTCAGTTTTTGGGATTTATATTTTGAATGGTATTTCAGTGTATGGACTGTGGAATTTTCCGTTTAATTTTATGAAATAAACTGTAATTGTGGGAAGATACGTATGGTTAATTTTATGTTGTGTCACTGCTACATGAATTTAGTTTGAAAATATGAAATGTATTTACGTTTCAAAAAAGTTTTGGCCTCACTTGGGAAATGTGGTGTTTATATATTGGATGAAAGGCACTTCCTATGTTTTTGAAATGGTATATAAGTTATGATCTATTTTTGAAATGGTTTTTTCGAAAGTTAATAAATGAAGTATTTTCGCTACCCTATGTTATATGAAATGTTGAAGGAAAACAGTTTCGAGTTTTTACTGAGCACACATGTTCAATCGTGTGAGCATCGGGAAAACTTCGTCGCCACAATCCTTGGACATGCGGATCCATATAGACCGGACCCGGAATACGTGGAGTGGTATCTTCGTAGCACAGTTACGATGATTGACCGGCCAGGAAGGAGGCAGGCAGTTACTGAAGGGTTTCATGGAGATGGAGCAACCTTTGGAGTATATGGTATTCATTAGTATTGTCCGACAACATTTCATTAATACAAACAATTTAACCTTTTCGTTGCATCTAACCTGTATATCTAATTGTTGCAGATGCAGGTTATGTCCAGGGTGCGGCTCAGGAATGACATTACTCTGGACGCATGTCCCCCACCATACGCAGACATTATCAGGGACACACTAGGAGATGTCACAGGTGCCCTAGCATATGTGCAGGAGCCATCCAGAGTGCGTTACTATCAGCCACACGTGCACGCTGAGGGACCTCCACCAGGTGTTCGGTACAACGAAATCAGAAGCCAGCGTCCAGCACCTCCAGACAGATAAGGCGGTCGCCGACAGCGCCCAACAGGACCTGCTGCTGACATTGGTTCCTCTCAAGCCGGACCATCTCATGCAGGTCCAGCGTACGAAGGACCATCAGATGCCGGGTCATCGCACTACACCGCTTCACCGGTTCATCCGAGTGCATACCTCACACCATCCAGTGGTCATGCGTATTTCTCTGTA
>JAULKM010000008.1:21352335-21362716 GCA_032355605.1 Rubia tinctorum
GCGGGGATAGCTCAGTTGGGAGAGCGTCAGACTGAAGATCTGAAGGTCACGTGTTCGATCCACGTTCACCGCATTTTACATTTTTGGCCCACCCTTTTTCCGATTCGAGTATGGCCATTTTCGATTTGATTTTGGTTGTTTATGACCGCCAAGAATAGGAAAAGATACGGAAATGAATGGAAAAAATAAAGCATTTGTGTGTATGATCAAAATTGCACCAAATGTGCGTTGAATCCTTGAATATCGCGGTGGTATTTGTTGAATCATTCGTTACAGTATCTCTGGAGATTGCAGAGTTATTCATTCCCATTAAACCACTCTCTCTGCCCTCCCGTTTCCCTTTTTCTTTTCCAATTACACACTTTGATCTTGTTTTTTCAAGACCCTTTTGTGTTTTCTGTACAGAATTTTTCTTCAATGTTGATGCATACAAAGATCGAGCCTCTGGGGATAAGGTTTTCAGAGGTTCTGGCGTAAGAAAGGTGGAGAAAATGTTACCAGGATCAACAAGATTTCGTTTTGCAGGAAGATAGAAGGTGGGCTTTTGGTAAAGGCGGCGCAATCCTCATCTTCATCATCATCGTACTGGTACGAGGTTGATGGTGTTATTACTAATGTGAGTGGCTGGGATTCCGGATGTCGATGCATGCAATCGGCATTCCATCCCTTCAGCTGCCAACAAGACGCGCATCTCCTTTAGCAAGGCTCTTCAGGTTTTCAGCTCCCTCGCATGTTCTTTGAGTTCGTTTTAGGTGTCATTTTGTGTTTTGTTTGTGTGACGTTGTTATCCGCCGCCATGAGTTCGGGTTCTCCTAGGAAGAGAAATGGGAATAGGGCTTTGATTGCACCTTCTGTTACTGCTCTTGGTGCTGATGCAAGAGATGAGGTTTCGCTTTCGAGCAATGCTGGTAACAGAGATCCTCCCGATTCTGATTTCTACGTCGAGAATGATCCCCACGGCCGCTACATTCGGGTACTCTCTCGCTTTTCAATGCTAGATCCTATCATGTGTTTAGTACGAGTTTGTGATTCGTCTTGCATTTGGTTCTGCAGTGCAATGAGGTGTTGGGGAAGGGGGCGTTTAAGACTGTGTATGATTTCGAACCCTTGATCCCTCTTATGTAGATGTGTTTTTGTGTCCACGTTTGAATGTGTTGTTTGTGAACAGCTATAGGGGTTTTGATCAGCTGGATGGCATAGAAGTTGCGTGGAACAGGATCAAAATCGCGGATGTGATGAGGTCGCCGGAAGATTTGGAGAAGCTCTATTCGGAGGTTCATCTGCTGAAGCAATTGAAACACGAAAGCATTATGACGTTCTATGATTCGTGGATTGATGACAAGAAGAAGACCATCAACATGATCACGGAGCTCTTCACTTCTGGGAGTTTGAGACAGTGAGTTCTTCAAAAATGATTTGTTTGTTATAGGTCCTTACTTTGTCATTATCTATCCTCATTGTTCTTGGTTTTATTAAGGTATCGTAAGAGGCACAAAAATGTAGATATGAAGGCCATAAAGCATTGGGCGTGCCAGATTCTTAAAGGGCTTTTGTATCTCCACAGCCAGAATCCGCCTGTGATTCATCGCGATTTGAAGTGTGACAACATCTTCATCAATGGAAATCATGGTGAAGTCAAAATCGGAGATCTTGGTTTGGCAACTGTTATGCAGCAGCCTACAGCGAAAAGCGTTATTGGTTCGCTATCTATCTCTATTTCTCTACACATTGTATAATATCAGTGTATTAATCTGAATCTGCATATCTTTCTTAGGTACCCCGGAGTTTATGGCACCTGAGCTTTACGAAGAGGAATATAACGAGTTAGTTGATATATACTCATTCGGGATGTGCATGTTGGAAATGGTCACCTTAGAGTATCCTTACTCTGAGTGTAAGAATCCTGCTCAGATCTATAAGAGGGTTACGAGTGTAAGTTTGTTTGAGCTAAGATTAACTTATTAAGGCTCTGTTTGGCAGAGATGTGCATATAAGCAAAATTGACTTATTTTGAAAGCAGGGGGAGACCAGATTCTTCTTTCCCCCCAAAAATAGCTTCTGCTTTCAAAATAAACTGTTTTTTTGCACTTTATCAAACACTAAAAACTGCTTTGCTTATAAGCACAACAGCTTAAAAGCTCTGCCAAACAGAGCCTAAGTTATCTTTCTATGTCAAGTTCAGTCATTTGATTTTTGTTCTGATTCAGGGTGTTAAGCCTGCTTCTCTGAACAAGGTAAGTGATCCCAAGATGAAGAAGTTCATTGAGAAATGCATCCGGCCTGTGTCCGAACGCATGTCTGCTAAGAACCTTCTTAGAGATCCATTTCTTCAATGTGACAACCTAAGACATCCGATAAAGCCGTGTCACGACCATATTCCTCGATCATTAGGCTCCGAGCCTCATTCCATGGATATAGATTCCGAGTATGCACACTCCGTGTGTATAGACTCTCTTTCTGGCAGCCATCATGACGCTTCTATGGAGTTTCAGAGGATCCATCTGAACAAGGAGTTCAGGTTGAAGGGTGAAATGAACGATGATCATTCAATCTCTCTGAAGTTGATAATCGCTTATGGACATGGTAAGGTTCTGTTTGATGAAGCTTCATCTGGGCTGAGGTCTGAAATGTGAAGTCTGAGAGTTTTGTGATGAAATGCAGGTTCTGTGAAGAAGATAGACTTTTTGTTCTATCTTGATTCTGACACTGCATTGTCTGTTGCTGGAGAGATGGTGGAGCAGCTGCAATTGGCTGATCACGATGTTGTTTTCATTGCGGATTTCATCAACTATCTGATCATGCAAATTTTGCCTGGATGGACGCCTTGTCCAGCCAAGTTAGTGATCAAGTACGAGGATGATCATCACCTCGACATGACCAAACTTCAGACAACATTCATGTTGCCTGGTAAAGCAGAATCTCAAGGATCAGTGGATTCCGAGGTTAAGCATCCTCATTCGGGATCTGCTGATTGTGCTGTTAGCAAGGTGTCCATGGAGGCGCGAGACTTTTACTACGACGAATGTAAGATGCACGAGAATGATTGGAGTTCACGATGGGATGATCAACCAGGGAAGGTTACGAGCTGTTCTTTCTCCTCGCAAGAGGTTGAGCTGAAGGCGGAGTTGGAATCCATTGACTCACAATATGAGCAGTGGTTCTTCGAGCTCTCGAAAATGAAGGTGGATGCCACTGAAGCAGCCAAGAAAAGGTGGTTGATGAAGAAGAAATCTGCAGCTCACTGAAGCAATTGGAAGAGTGAAGTGAATCTAATATGTGTGCGTTCGTGTATGAAATTTGAGTACTTGTATTGTTTTCTGTACATATTTGTTTGGTGTTATGTTTGAAGGGTTCTTGCATTGGATTATTTTTGCTTCCTTTGAGATCTCGAAAGAAATAATTTGATTTATTCTGGTCATGATGTTAGCTAATGTGGGTCATTTGAATTTGATGGAATATGTTTTGTTTGTTGCATAAACACGGGGTTTAAACTAACCAAGCATTTTGTAAGTAGTTTGGTACTCAAATCAAACACACTTCAGAAATTTTAAACTAGTTCAAGATAGAATTTAATCAGGGATATACCCTGCCTAATGAATAAGTGTCAATATAACCCTCTTATAATTTTTAGTTTAAAAGCAATCCTAACTTATTGATCAAAGTGTCAATATAACTCTAAAACATCATTTTCGGCGTTGACATCCGTTAACACTAAAATACCCTTTGGTCTAAAATCTATAAGTGCTAGGACAATTTTGCCCTCAATCCACCACCACCTCCAGGTTGCAACCCCCATCACCTCCCCCTTCGGCCACCCTCAGCCCCGCCACCACCCCTTCCACCCCTAACCCCACCGCCGTGAAACCAATCCCGCCGCCACTCTCAGCCAAGCATCGTCGCCACCAGGTTATCGCTGACACCACCTCCTCCTCCGACCGTGAAACCAATCCCATGAAACTTTAAACCCTAGCCTGCCGCTGCTCACCCTCACCCTCACTGCCGCAGTGAAACCCCAACCCTAGTCTTGCCACTGCTCACCCTCACCCTCACCGCCGCAGTGAAACCTTAACCCTAGCCTTGCCACTGCTCACCCTCACCGCAGTGAAACCCCAGCCCACCGTAAAACCCCAGCTCTAAACCCAGCCCCTGCCACCACCACCACGCCTTCTCCCTTAAGCCACCACCCCGACGAGACTGACGCGACTCAATTACATCCCGATCCTACGAAGCGATTGAAAGACCAATGAACGAGAATGGGAGAAATGGAGAACGACACGATGCGATTGAAGGTAAGTGAACGAGCGAACGGGATAAATGAATAAAATGGCAGAAGAAATGACTTCGGCGGGGAGAAGAAATGGCGGAAGAAATGAGGAGAACAAGGAGAAATGGGTGATAAGGAATGGGTGATAAAGAAATGGCATCGGTCCTGCTGGTTGAAAGAGGAGAAATGGCAGGAGAAAATCAGGGTTAAGAGGATCAAAGTCAATTCACAATTTTTTAAAAAAAAATTTAAAAATTTTGAGGGGTGAAATAGTAATTTTTACATAATTCCGGCTAAAATAGGTCGGAATGTGTATTTTTGCACTTATGTCAACTAGGTAGGGTTATATTTGCACTTTGGAACACTAGAATGTTATATTGACATTTATGTCAACTAGGTAGGGCTATAAAGACAATTTTTTCTTGAATCTATGTTCGATTTATTTTACTGTGTTCGATTCACTTAGAGAATTTTGAACAAGGTCAAGATAAAATTTAATCTAGGGTTGGCTTATTTTGCAGCATTTTCCTAATTTAGAACTTTCAAATAGTGGTGTGCTCGAAGTCAAACTATGAAAGTAAATTTATTCATTTCGAACTCGAGCTCCTCTGAGGTGAGAGACTTAAGTTCGAGTATCTTATTTGTGATCTACTCGACCTTAGTTTATGAGCTCGATCTGATTCAAGCTTGAATTCGAGCGAGGTTGACTCGTTGAACCCATAGCCTAAAAACTGAAACCAACTCGACTCAACTCAGTGGCGGAGCCACACTTGTGCAAGGTAGGGCAATTGCCCTACCTTTTTTTCAATTTTTTTTAAAATTTTTATAGTTAATTAATATATGGTTTTTTATTAGTGTTTTAGTTTATTATTAATTTTAGACCCACTTTATTCCTCTAAATGTTAAATTTTCTCAAAATTTTAACACTGTTTTCAAAGACAGAATCATCAAATTAAATTGTGACCCACCAAAAAAAAGTCCCGTGACTCAACTCATCTTCGTTCAACTTGAATTTGAAATTGAACATTTCAGTGATTACTTGGTAGATGTTCGTGAGCCACGTTTATTTGTTTACACTCCTAGTTGGACGGAGCGATGGAGGCGGCTGTTTTGAATGATTCATGAGACAAGGACATTAGAAATACACCACTACGGGCAAACCAACATTGTCGTAATTGATGTACATACGTACGTACGTACTACGTAGTAGTAGTATAACAAACTTATTATAATACTGCAGCCAGCTTAAGAATCGTTAGGTTAGGTGAAACACTTGAGCAACCAAATTGTTAATTTGCTTATTTAATCCACTAATCAAATCACACAATTGTGCTTCTCAAGGAATCTTCTTTCTCGCCGTTTATTTAATTCCACTGGATCACTAGCTACTCGTGATTTGCATTTTTAATTCACACCAATTGAGTCTTTCTTTCCGAAGATTAACAAAAAGGTTGCTTGAAGCTGAAGCAACAAGAGGTTAAAAGAAACCCAAACTCCATACCATTGTTGATGGAAGGGATGGAGATGAACATGGAGGCCGCCTTCGCCGGCCAGCCGACGTTTTACAGCTGTTACAAATGTCACAACCACGTCGCTCTTCGCGATGATATGGTCTCCAAGAATTTCCAGGTAAAATTTACCTGTCCGGTATATTGAAAGTTCAGTCATGCATTATTTAGATGTGTTGTTGAATTATATGTAGGCTAGGAGAGGAAGAGCGTTTTTGTTTTCGCATGCTCAGAACGTGGTGGAAGGGCCGAAGGAGGACCGGAATCTGATCACTGGGCTGCACCGGGTGGCCGACGTTAGCTGCTCCGACTGCGGCGAGGTGTTGGGGTGGAAGTACGATAAGGCATACGAGGCATCGCAGAAGTACAAGGAAGGCAAATTTGTTCTTGAAAAGTTCAAGATCATGATACTACCCAGCCAGGATAATATATATAGTTGGTAATAATTCACTTTCAATTTCGGATCAGGATCATCCAACAAGTGTGAATACATTTTGATGAACTGGATTTGGATGCATAGATTTATCATTTTTGTAAAGTTAATGAAGACCGTCATTTTTCTTCTTTTCTCAAACATTACACTTTTATATGTTACCATTTCTTATAAAAAAAAGTTGTCAATTTAATATTAAAATCGAATAACTCTAACATGGATTATTCTGCAATCTAGTAATAGTCTAAAAATTCAATCATATCTATCGTAATTGGCATTGTCTAATTCAACGCTAAATCATCTCTTTCATGTTATTAAGAGATATTCCTGGACTGAAATTTCAATTGACGAAATCAAATACTTTTGCTTTTTGATGAGGTGGGAGGTTCCACAACTTCACGTTGACAAATTCCAGCCATTCGGGATAAATTAATTCTCAGTCATACTGGATTGTGAGAGGGAATGCAATAAAGTTGGATTAGAGTTAGGCAAAATAAGTGAACAAGGAAAAAAGGATAAGCGCACACTCCTGGCATCCACAACGTACACATCTCCTTAGCACAAAGTTAACAAGACCACGCTACCTTAACTAGTTTGAGCGTTTAACTAGTTTGAGGGTTGAAACGTAGTTCTGATAGTGTGACTATTTCTCTGACGGATTGTTCTGATCGCAGTAAGTCAACAATGGAAAAAAAAATCAACGAGGCTTTATCACTTGTTGCTGGTGATGATGAGACGGTTAAGACCATGTGTTTGATGACAACTAATTGAACTGATTAGCAAATGAAATTGTGGTGGAGATTTGGAGAAAAAGAAGTTGGGAAGTTTCATGGAAAGTTGGGAAGTTTCATGGAAAGTTGGAAAGAAATAGACAGGTACGTCTGTCCAATTACCAAACGCTCAAAAATGGTCCATTTCTAAACCCCAAAAAAAAAATCATAATCGTGGTTCATACCCACATTGCACCTTCCTCGAAACTCAGCGCATTCAAATGCCAAAAAAATCAAAGCTATAAAAGAAATCAACGCCGCTCGATTAAGTCTATCCAATCTCTTTCATATTTCAATATTTTAGCTAAAAGCATCTATTCCGCACACACGCACTACCATTTAGCATCTGTTCCATTCCCATCTTATTACATAGCATCCATTGTTGAACGAGAAGAACATCACAAGATCGGAGGAATGGAAAAGCAAGAATCCGGCAAATACGAGGATCTGTTGCCGGTAATGGCCGAGAAGCTAGACGTGGACACCTTCGTGGCGGAGCTGTGTGGCGGTTTCCGGTTGCTGGCAGACCCGACGAGGGGGCTGATCACCGCCGCCAGCTTGCAGAAGAACTCCCGGTACCTCGGGATGGAGGGGATGAGCACAGAGGAAGCGGAAGCGATGGTGAAAGAAGGGGACGTTGATGGCGATGGAGCTCTGAATCAGACAGAATTCTGCATCCTCATGGTTAGACTCAGCCCCGGCATGATGGAGGACGCCGAGGCATGGCTTCACAAGGCCATTGCTTATGAATTGCAGAAACCTCAAGAACAAGAGAAGGTCGAATCTTGATGATTTTCTGTCTTTCTGCTATGTATAAAAGCTATGGACTCTGCCCTTTCAAATGTTGTCAGGAACGAGGAATATAAAGTGTTCATCACAGTTTGTATTCTTAACAATTTGACTATATTGTCACTGACTTGAGAGAGCTGCGAAACTGCAAATATAGGACAAAATGAAGGGAAAATGTCATAAAACCATTTAAATCACTCCAGCAATACTCTTAATGCTACACGATAGTAGAAAAAAGCGTTCGAACTGTGCTCCAGATTAACTACATTGTACTCTCATAAATCCATCTATTCTAGTACCAAAATACTGAAGGAGCTACTGCAGCATTTACACTATGTCATGGGCGTTTATCGCCTGGACCTCATGGGAGACCTGCTGTTAAACGAAAATACACAAGGATCAGAAAATGCTAAAATTTGATGAGGAACTCTGTTTCCTATTATTAACAAGAGATGAGGGGCCGAGGTGAAAAGTAAATGTATGCTACCTGCGATATCTGTCAAAACCAGGACTGGACCGGCCATGGTATGGAGCATTGTACCTATCATAAACCGGACTGCGAGCACGGCCATAATCAGGACTTCCACGAGCACGTCCGTAGTCAGGACTCCCACGACCATGACCATAATCAGGACTTCCACGAACACCCCTGCGAAATGCTGGACTTGGTGACCTCCTATTAGGGCTGTTCCTGCGCCTGCCAAAGTCTCTTCTAGGAGGACTGTCTCTCCTCTCACCATCATCTTTTAAAGCATACTCAACAGACACAACCCTATCCAATATGGTACTGCACATTCAAAATAGAGAGCTGGTTGTCAGGTAAGACACCAAAGTGCACCAAATTCAACACCATATCTAGACATAGAGGATGCTATTAAACTATCACAAACAAATGCATAGAAAAACATCACACCTCATATTTGTACACTCCAAAGCTCGGGTTGCATCTTCCTGAGTTTCAAACTGCACAAATGCAAAGTTCCTTCGAATGCGAACATTCAGAATCTTGCCATGAGATTCAAAGTGTCTCTCAATGTCATGGATCTTGGTGCGTATTGGATCAAAATTTATCACAAACAAAGTCTTTGTTGGTTTCTGATTAGCCGTAACAGCGGACCTCGAGGTATCTCGATGCCTTCCACGCTCACCCTGCAGAATTCGGATCTACAAGTCAGTAGCATTCCATGTAAAATCAACAGAGCATACAATGCGTTGCACTCTTCGTCAAAATTAGAGAAATATAACAGAAGTTGGTAAATTACCTTGGCCCATTCGACTGAAAGCCTGCGCCTCTCATACCCAAAAGGGACATTGTACAGGCCCCTAATGGCATCCTCAGCATCACGCTCATCCTCATAGTAAACAAACGCAAAGCCTGCAGTAAAACAAACTCCATGAGAACAATAGCAATAACAGGAAATGATGTGGTTAATACTTTTTTGAGGCCATCATTAAAAAAAGAGGCCGAAATTATCTAAACCAGGCTTCTTCATCCCTGGAAAAGAAATAAAGTACAAAACCTGCAAATATGTGAAGGCTGATGAATGAAAGGATGAGGAAGCCTTGCATGAAGAAGTAAATGATGATGATGGAGTGGTTGTGAAAGGGGGCAAATTGGGTCTTATGTCCAAAGTATCATGTCTGAGTAAGCCCTAGGAGAGTGGTGGTAGGCATGGCATGATCATGAAGTGATGCACCACACCGGTATGACCATTCTTCGGAAATACCAACTTAGGCAGAGATATAAATGATTGACACAGATCGAGTTAAGATTATGCAGAGTCCATCTTTGAGTAGAAGGAGAGAGCAAGCAAGCAGGCAGATAGAAATGTTTATGGTCTCACTTTTCCTTAGTAGATGTTCGTTCCTGCGTCAAAACAAACACTTAAAACACGGATGCCTCTTCTACATTTATCTTAGCACTTGCTCTACTTTCCACCATCTTTTCCCTGCTTGCAATAATAATTAGTAGTTATTTGGTACATAAACCACATTCAATAATGGATAAAGCCCAAGTTCCCAACTTTCGGCTGGTCACATACAGACATATTCTCATCTTGCTTTTATAGTCTGAAGCCGTGTTCTTACTAAACTGCAGTTCGGACAGAACTGGGCTTAACTGATATTCAAACACGAAGGCACAATTAACATCGCACGAGGGATGAAAGCACGATTCACATACCAGATTTCATGTCCACGCGCTCAACCTTTCCGTATTTGGAGAAGAGCCGCTCCAGCTCCGATTGACGGGTTTCGAACTCGAAATTTCCACAGAAAATCGGCCTCATCTTGACAACCCTAACAAAACTTTAATTCAGACGATTCGCCCCCTATTTTCCCTCGAATTTGGATGTTGCTTGGAGAGATCGTACCTTAATTGCAGAAGAACCCTAGCTGCGAAATTAAGCTTTCGTTTGGAGGAGACGATTGGTGACGTGGGGGGTTTTAAATAGGGAACTAAGAGGCGGGCTGCGTACTATAAATCATTGGCCCATTATTTGGATCCAACCTTCTCTGCCTGCAAAAGGCGATCAACCCGCTCGCCCTCAGCTGCTCATACCAGCCGATGTAAATCACGGTAGCCCAGCACCAGGACCAATGGGCTTTGGTATTGCCT
>JAULKM010000008.1:21406540-21421956 GCA_032355605.1 Rubia tinctorum
TTTTTGCGCTAAAAATTATCTGAGTGTTATATTAATATTTATCCAAACTAGGTAAAATTATATTGGTATATACCCCATCTTGAAAACAGCAATAGTCTGTTGAAGAGATAGAAATTGATGGCCAACCATATCAATGCACACGAACTCTGGTTGTTAATACTCCCTCTGCTCTTCAATGGCACTATTGTTTTAAAAAAAATTGAATTATTATTTTTTTGAATTATTTGTTTATTCACTTCGTTTTCGCCGGATATCTTGAAATCGCGACGAACTGACGCCACCCAACTCCGGTGCCACCCTCAAAACCCTAACCCACCCCGCCCGAAGCCACTCCGCTCCACCACCCTACTTCGACGCCACATGCAAATCGAAGAAGAAGCATCCGACGACAATTAGAATCCCTAGGTCTCTACTATTTGAGAAGCCGGAGACGAAGAAGTTGGAGACGGCGAAGGTTGACATCCCTAAACGGTGAAGGTTGAAACGGTGGGGCGGTGACGGAAACCCGTCATCATCGTCGAAGAAGACAAAGTGATAAATTATTTTCATTTTTTCTTAGGGGCAAAAGTATCTTTTCGCGTAATTCTGCCTAAACATTATTTGAAAACCACCAGGAATCTGGTATTGAGGATCAAACAAATCAATTTGTATTTGTTGAATGTTGGATGTACGCAGTTTTAACACTGGGGACCAAAAAATGATATTTCAATATATGTTGGGGACAAAAAAATAATTTATTATTTATCCTATATTGATATAGATAGCAAAGATTAGAATGATCGGTTCAAAAGAATGTAAACTTTTGATTGGGCTAAATGAAAATAAAAAGCAGGGACCTCGTAGCATGCTTTACCATTACACATGATATAAGTGTTGATTTCTCTGATACTATCTCCATAGATTGTTTTTACTGATTTATTTAATTAAAATTAATTTATTGACATTAATCTTAGATTTTCGTTGTAAATAATTAGGGATGAGTCATTAAATACCATTCCCTCGTTCCACCATAAATTGTAGAGAATTTTTTCACGATTTTCAAAAGGTAAAATCTTGGGAAATACGATATGGAAAGACGGAGTTTAATTAAAATAATAAAAGGTAAAAAATTTTTGTTGCAATATTAAAGTTTTATTATACAACGTGTAGTAGTTATAAATTTTATAATCCGTTCATACAACCCGAAAATTTTATCTTAATTTCTTCTATTTTACACTTTAAACATTGGTCTTTCCATGACTTATGGAAAGACCGTCTTTCTAGAGACGGACTCTTTTCAAAAAATGTGTTTAACCGTTAATAATTAGGGGTGATGTTAATATGTTTAACTACATATAATAACCCTAAATAAAATTTTTGATATTTAGAAACTACTGACTCCCTCCGTCCAGTTCAAACTGCACACTTGCTTTTTTGGCACTATTTAACCATATATTTGAATAGATATATAAACAACGATATTATTGTACTCCTTCTATCCCAGACTAAGCAGCAGTAGCAGTATAAACAACGATACAAATTTAACCGTATATTTGAATAGATATATAAACAACGATATTATTGTCTCCTTCTATCCCAGACTAAGCAGCAGTAGCATAAATTTCAAGTGAGATATAAAACAAACACATCAGCAGACAGCAGTCAAAGAATTAACAGCACTCCAACCCAACCCAACCCTACACTAAAAGTAATCCTTCCCAACAATTGTGAAGCTCAAATGGTCTCAGCATTTCCCCCTAAACAAACATCAACAACAATCCATGTTCAGTTCAGTCAGCAAAAGGAGAAACCACTGAATCACGGGTAACCGGTTCCATAAATATTGATCACCACTCCATCCATCTTCTAATCTTTGCTATATTACATCCAGGCCTCTTCACCTCCTCTAGAGTTTGATATCTGCGCCTTTCTTCTTAACTTGTCTATTTAATTCAAACACATGATGTCTCCACCCTCCCCCCCTTCTCTCAATCCCGGACTCATCATTCCATCCTTCTTCTGTTGCACTACTTTTTAAGCTTTCACTCCTGCTCACAACATTACCTTCTGATATCCTATCTGCAAAGCACTCACTTACCTTCCTAGCATCATCAACGTCGTTGCCACCCCCCTTAACCCCGTAACCACACTTCTCTCCCGCATCCCACTCCAAACGTTCCTGTGTCCCGTCAAGTCTACAACACTCGGATCTCTCGGTGCATTTCATCATATCATCGGGAGATTCAGCTGTAGATGAAAACCAGCGTTTTGCAGAATCTGATTTTTCTCTTTCTCTCACCTTTTTGTTTATAAGTGTCTTCAGCAAGTTCATAACTTGGACTGCATGGATTAGGGCAGTTAAAGGATCCGCCATCTGCATCATTTGCAAACTCCCTCAGCCACTAATATCTCGACTAAGATTCAGTGAAGGCAGTCTTAAAAGAAGGCATTTATTGCACAGTGTGCTCGACACATACCGGTAGTCAATAGACTAAACAAAAGTGTCATTAGGACCTGTCCTAGTTCTACACATTAGGACTCTGATTATCTCATCTCGGATAAACAAAAAGAATCCAAATTGCCAGTTGAAGAGAAACATTACATCACAACCTAACCTAATTAGGTTCAAACTGGATCAACATCAACTCCCTAAAGAAAATGTGTAAAGTGTAACCGTAGATTGCACTAGCATTTAGAAAGGAAAGCAAACCTGAGTCATATTCGGAGCGAAGACCATAGCGATGTTCCTCGGGTTCATCTTGTTGAAATGCTCGTGAAGCACAACATCTGCCATGAGATTGATGGCCCAATCAAGCAATGCAGCCTCGGTTGAGGGAAGCAACTTCACAAGCTGCGTGCACTCTTCTTCTGTGTTGCAATGCATTACTTGATCCGGGGTGAGACAATCAAGAACTCCTTCGGGAAGTTCTCTAAACCAGGCCTGAAAGGGGGAGTTGCTAGAACAATCACATTCAAGTGAGACAAATAAATGCATCCACACTTGAGAGGTCAAGTTAGACAAGTAATATAGAGTGACGCATCAAATGTAGATTAAATATAAGCAATATAGTACATAACACTTGTTGGACATAATAGATACCTTTATCAAGCCTGCAAGACAGTGGACATCAATGGCAGAAGGGAGAAAACCTCTACTCAAGTCGTTGCGAACATTTTCATCTTGGCCATTCTCCGCGTTTATTCTGAAAATTCCTTCAGCCTGACAACCACCACAAACAGGTGAGTAACAGGAATAGAAAAGGGGATCACGGTAAACCGAAGAAAGGTAGTTTAGTTACTTGAAGGCCTCCTTCAGAGTAGAGGCGGTCCTGCAACATGAGTAGAATCGTTGGGACGCAGTTCCCTTTGGGGTCATAAGAACACTGCATTGAGTGAGCAGATACTCCAAACACATTCACACTGCAACAAAAACAACAAGAGGAGCAACAATCACAAACAAGAAGAGGAAAAACAGAGAATAAAGGGAAGGGAATGTAATTATGTAAAGAGACCTTGCACTGGGGACTTTGGGGGGCAGATCATACTGGAGCTCCAGGGGCAGGCCGAGGAAGCCATCTAAGGGGTCGAAGGTGACATGGGCCACGTGGCAAAGGTCGGTTGGCCAGCTAATTTCAAGGTCTAGGTCGCCGCCGATGACAACGTCGTCGCTCTCGACGCTGCAGGTAAGCAGAAGGGATTTTCTGAGGGCGGTGAGAACAAAGCCCAGAAGAGGAGGATGGCTCATCATCATCAAGCTACCGTTGGTGCTCCTCCACCATCTGCTCTTCCCTTTATCCACCGCTCCGATCAGATTGAAAGGGCTGCTGTCGTTAATGTCAGTACAGCTCTTGGATTTCCTCCGCCGCAGCCTCACGTATTCCGTGCTCCCTTCTTCTTCCTCGTCCTCCATTGCATCTTCCTCCTCCGAATCATACTGGTACGGAGCAGGCGAGTGCTTTGGCGAATCAGGGAGCGAGCAAGATTTGGATCGAAACAGCCCCATTATCGATTCTTGATTCCAGTTCAATTTCTCATCATTGCATCCTGCTAGCCCACATCGAGTGCTGCATACATTCATTAATGAAGAAATCCCGGGAAATAAATGGACGCAAGAAACAGGATTGGCATATAATTAAGAAATCATATCTTTATGAATCAATCGAATATCTTTGCCACATGTTGTTGAGGGCCACAAAAGGTGAAGTTTTAGGACTTACCAAAAATTGGACGGGAGGGCTGGGTGTTGCTGATTACTGAGTCAGCTGGTCAGAAAAGAGATATCCCTCCTTAATCAAAGGGGCAATCATGAAAGGAAATGCTGGAGAGCGGGAGGGAGTCTTTATTTTGTGGTGGGAGTTTAGAAAATTGACAATGCAGCGGAAGGGAGAAGCGAGTGAAACGAAGAGGGACACTCTGTATGTTTTGGCAATATTCAACCTCACATGATCCCAATTCCCACATGACTTTGTTCTTTCTTTCACCTGCATCTCAAATTTTACCAACGATGTTACACCTATGAATTGGATTGTAGTGGGCGGATCTTGGCGGAGCTCCGCCTCATATGTGCTCCGATGGGTTCGGGTTAAACAAGTTCGGGTTGAAGCGGGTCAAGTTAAAAATGGATCGAAATTTATTTGTCAGGTTGAGTCTGGTCGAATATTTGTCGAAGTCTGTTTGTTGGATCGAGTAGGGTTGAAACGTATCAGGGTCCTTCTGTTCGGTTGAGTCGGGTCAGGTCGAAACGTGTTCGGGTTGAAAAGTGTCAAAATCTATTTGTCCGGTCAGATCAGGTAAAATGTCAAGTTAGGTTCCTCGGGTCTGTAATATTCCTCAGGTATGGTCGGGTTGGGTTACACTGCTAGAAAACAAGTACATAGACACATGCATGTCAATGCTGGGAGAGCAATACCAGAGCTAGGAATTTCATAGGCACCAACAATCTAGCAAATGAACTAAATACCGGTGCCTATGAATAAATCTAGCATCGGTTCACTTAATAACGGTGCTAGATACATGTGCCTTTGAAGAAGAAGAAAAATCTGAATTTAATATTTTTCAGCATCGGTTTTGGTTGAATGACATATACCAGAATAGTAATTATGGCGGGTAAAAATTGTGGTGAGAAAATAGCTAGCACCGGTATAGGTTATAATATACCGGTGCTAAGAGTGCATTTAATTTGAAATTTTTCAATAAAAAATGCTTTAAAACAACCTCACATAGTTGCGTTATAATTATATAGGCACTGATATGTTGATGAATGGTTACCGATGCTCGATACATAGAAAAATTTCCAACTTTAACAAGGTAGAGTAGAAAAGAAAAAGGTTTTGAAAATGAGTTTATGGGATGAGCTACTCTAAAACATGTCCTAACACTTTCTAACATTTCAATAAAAAATTCATTTATTTAATATTTCTGTATTCGGGCAAGAGTAACAAAAACCATGTATTTTAGAGTAATGAATAATAGGGTAACACAATTTTGGGCCACGTGGAATTTTCCAAGATTGTGTATAAATAATCAATGTTGACTTTTGAGACCCTTCCGTTCACTCATATATGTCCAAACCGCAAAGTTCCAATCGTATATTATTGAATTACATTTTGGTGTCGTCAATTTCGTGATTCGACAACTCCAACTTTTTTGGAGGGACTTAACTACAGAAAGTAAAAATTTAACTCTTAACTCCAAATTGAAATCCGCTCGAATGTAATCCTACCTTATACACCCACATTGTATTTTCCAAGTCCATAACGAAATATTTATCAATATTTGGGTACAAGAACATATCTGTAATCTTTTTCAATTTCCCTTTCTTACTTCTTTTTTTAAGGTAAATTTGTATTTCATTAAAAATTGTGTTGAGTTGAGTCAATCTCCATGAGTAAGAGTACAAGCGATTAGTCTTTGGATATTGTGCTAACTTGTAAGCTATACTATTCGTCTGTCTAGGGATTCATTGTACTATTGGATTGTATAATTTTGACAATAATTATTTTAAATATGTGCATATCAATCCAAAGTCCAATATGTCTTCTTCCAAATTATAAATGGCCTTGATCGGTATTTGCGCATCCCCTTTGACTGCATCCAGGAATATTTGTAAATCGACACATTTAGTAAGTGTGTGTCTTAATGCCTCTGTTTCTGCAAGCTTCGGTGTAAGGATTTGATCTATTCTAGATGATTCACCATATTTCCATGGATTATCTCTCTCTGGGTCATTATGAACCATTCAAAGCATGTGAAGGCTCTTGGTGTTGCCGCATAAAATAATAGAATGGTTCCCGCATTATTCTATACAACAGTGATGTGTACATCATCAATCCTTGTTTCATTCATCAAATATTGGTTATTCTCTCCACGTTTTAGTTCCTCCAAATGGTAGAAGGTAAAATGAACGCAATGAGGTGGTATGAGCTTGTGAAATTCACCATGTAAGAGTTTATTTCGATGTAACCATAGTTGATTCATTAACATTGCTATAATCGCCACTGAATCTCTTTCCAGGCTATTGAGCATATCAGTTACCCATAGGGAGAAATTTTACTGGTGAAACCTGTAGACTTGTTCATGAACATCTGCTGCAAACCACATTTGGTGAGTGAAAAACAGTTGAATAAAATATGTTCTAATGATGTGTCCTCGTTTGTACTTGCTAAACAATGACTTTCTGCATGTCTTCCTCTTTGGCGTAAATTCTTTGTTGAAGGAAGTTGATCTTTGCATAATCTCCAAAGAAAATGGGAAATTTTATTTTGTACAGGTAATTTCCATAATGCTTTCCATTGAGGGGAGGGACTTTGGCTGCTACTTGCTACTTGACCTGCATTGTTGAGATACACTGAATTAATAGATAGTTTATAACCTGATTTAATAGAGTATATACCATCCACGGTTGGTATCCACGTCTAACAATCTTCTTGATTTGTGTGTGATCTTGGCATAACAAGAATGAGTCTGGCTTCCTCCAGACTAAACATATTATTTATAAGTTCTGAGTTCCACTGTCTTCCATTATCCGTCATTAATTTATTGGCAGTAATGTGCTCGGGATAACCATCTGGTAATGAAATTGGCTTTGCATGTCCTAGTCTTGGTAGCCATCAATCACTTTTCACCCTTGTGTTTTCATCATTTCCAATTCTTTTCCTGATTCCTTTTGTCAACAGATTCCTTCATTCCATTATATATCTCCATGCATATGATGGATCGTGACCTATATTCGCATCTACGACTGTTGATCCCTTGTAGTACTTTGCTTTTAAAAGCCTTGATATCATCGATGTGGGATTCGCCAGCAATCTCCATGCCTGCTTCCCTAAGAGGGCCAAGTTAAAATGTTTCAGGTCTTTAAATCCCAATCCACACATTCCTTTTGGTATACAAAGATCTATCCACTTTTTCCAGTGGATTTTTTCTTCAAATTCGAGCTACCCCACCAATATTTGGCATAAAGCTGTTGGATATCCTTTATCAGAGTATCTGGTAAATCAAAGCAAGACATGGTATATGTAAGCATAGATTGTAGAACTGCCTTGATGAGAATTTTTTTCCTCCTCTTGACAGCTGTTTATGCTTCCAACTCTGAACTTTTGTCCATACTTTTGTTTTGATTGATTCCAGAGAGGCACATTTTGATCTACCAGAGATAGTTGGGAGCCCCAGATATTTATCAGGTCCCTTTGACTCTCTCATGTCCATAATCGAGAGTATGCTTTCTCTGACTTCTTCGTGTAAATTCAGGCTAAATGTAATCGATGATTTCTCATAGTTCACTTTTTGTACGGACACCTTCTTATATTCTTTCAGGATTTGTTTCAGTTGAGCTACCTCTCTGTGGGATGCCTCGCCGAATATTAAGGCGTCATTGGCAAAAGGGAGACGGGATAGCGTAGACGTCGACTTTGCTATTTTCAGTCCTGGTATCAATTTCATTCTTAAGCTATCATGTAACATTTGGGATAGTACTTCCCCTTAGATAATAAACAAATAAGGTGATAGTGGGTCTCCCTGTCTGATCCCTTTGAATGGTGTAAGATTATCAAAATGTTGCCCACTAAGAGATAATAATATTGTTAAAGATAAGACGTTTAGGCACAAAAGCACTTTGAAATCCAAAAATGATCCTATTCATTATGTTTCGCAGTTTATTATATATGCATTTAGAGATGATTCTATAAGTGACACTACACAAACTAATGGGTCTGAATTGCGATATCTCTTTCGGCTTTTGGACTTTTGGTATTAAGACCACTATTGTCTCATTTATATCATTCAAAGGACCTCCAAAATTTAGAAACTGTAGAATTTACGATGTAACTTTCTGTCCCACAATTTCCCAATATTTTTGATAAAAAGATGGAGGCATCCCATCCGGGCCTGGTGCTTTATTTTTCACCATTTGCTTGAGTGCATTTATAACCTCCTGAGCTACATAGGGAATTGTGAGGGGAGAATTAATTTGATCTACCAGTGATGGTTGAATCAATGTTGTAGCTTGAAGAATACAGTCTCTTCATGGCTCTAACGAAGTAAAAACCTCTTGAAAGTGTTGTAAGATTAGAGCTTCCATTTCTTTATGGTCCGAGAGTCAAATTCCTCCCCATCCTTCAACTTGTATATGATGTTCCCTTTTTGCCGCTTATTTACAAAAGAATGGAAGAACTTGTATATGATGTTGCTTCGATCTTTGTTTCCATTTGGCATCCTCCAAATCTAAAAAATGTTCAACCTCTTTCTTCAAAGAGGATAAACGAATTTGTATCTCAGGTGTGATTTGTCCAAACTACAATTCTACAATTTGTTTCAATAGCTGCTTTTCTCTTTTATGTCGTCCTTGGAATTCAATTTTTGCCCACATGGCTAAATTGGATACAAATGCATGAATTGTGGTAAATATATCTAATTCTGAGTTATTCCACCTTTCTCCCACTATATCTTTGCATTTCGGTGATTTCATCCAATGGATTTCAAAGCGGAAAACTTTTTGCCTATATATGGGCGCAGTAGATGGACCTTTTGTTCGGATTTGTAACAAAATTGGAGAATGGTCTGATTGATGATTAAACAAATGTTTAACTTGTGACGCCGAATACATATTTCTCCATTCCATCATAGCCACCGCTCTGTCTACCCTAGATCTTACTGTATAAGGATCTTACCAATTTACACACCATGTAAATTTTCTTCGAGTGAATCCCAAATATTTTAAATTACATTTGTTCAAAGCATTTCAAAATATGTCAATTTGCCATTGGGAGGGGCTTCGATTGGTACTTTCTAGTTCATGTTGGTGTAGGATTTCATTGGAATCGCCTATACAGATCCACGGTAATGTCGAAACATTCAATATGGTTGGGAAATTTTCCCAAAATTGTTTACTTTTTTCAGTATCGGACTCGCCATAAGTAACCAACTCTAAGTTACTTAAGAACATGTACTAGCGCTTTCCAACATTTCAACCAAATATGCATAAAAAACTATTTCCGTATCTAGGCTAGAATAACAAAAATACTGTATTTTAGAGTAATGGATAATGAGATAACACAATTTTGGGCCACAGTGTAATTTTCCAAAATTGTGTATATGTAATCAATGTTGACTTTCGAGGCTCTTTCGTTCACCCATACATGCTCAAATTGCAAAGTCCCAATCGTATATTACTGAATTACATTTTGGTGTCGCCAATTTCGTGATTCGACAACTCCAACTTTCTTAGAGGAATCTAAGTGCAAAAAGTAAAAAACTTTATTCTAACTCCAAATTGAAATCTGCTCGAACCTGATGTTACCCTATACACCCCATTGTATTTTTCAAGTCCGTAACAAAATATTTATCAATAAAAATATGGGTACAACCGCATAACACCATTACTGTATCTATACAAAATAATTTTATATGTGAATATGGTAATATTTAAGAGAAAATATAAAACGGTCAAAAATTAAGGAAATAAATGCATCATTTATGTGTATACAAATAATGGAGAAATTAAAATTAAATAACATTGAAATTATAATCTTATATCATTTAAGAGTATACTCTTATAAGGTTAGAATCAGATTTTGAGCTGAGTTCGGGTCGTGTCGGGTTTGGGTCCAGATTATCAGGTAAGAATTGAGTTTCGGGTTGAGTTTGAGTCATGTCGGATTCGGTTCGGGTTGGGGTCCGGATTATTGGGTTTTTGGTTGAGTTCGAGTCATGCCGGGTTAGGGTTTGTGCCCAGATTTTCAGGTCAGAAATCATGTCCGGGTTGAGTTCGATCATGTCACGTTCAGGTCAATATTTTATGGGTCAGGATCAGGTTCGAGTTGAGTTTGTTCGAGTTGAGTTTGGTCGAGTCGGTCCGGGTTGGATAAAAAATTTGGGTCAGAAATTGACACTTCTAGATGGGTGTGATTCTTGTGAATATAGTTTTGGTTGAGATGGGAAGGGTGTGAAGATTAAAAATGATTATTGTAATTGATAGTGCGCCGGACGTAGATATTGGTTCACATCCACCTCATCCTCATCTCATCTCATCCCGCTCTGCCCCACCACACTATACCCACACTATACCTTCTAATTATATATATAATACACATATAAAAAATGATAATACCTTACCTATACTTTTTTTTCATGTAAGAACTTATTGAATTTTCAATATTAATAATAGTATAATAAAATGAGGTGTTTGTGGAGATATAGGTGGAGTGTGTATATTGAGTTTGAAGTTTGTAGAAAGACGCAAACGGGTGATGGGGTGGCAGAATTTACATAATACCTAATGAGATAGGGTGAATTTTAATGGTGTACCTGTCATGGGTGATAAGATGGACATGAGTATGAAATTTTTAGTGGGTATGAATATGAAGAGACCATAGTTCGTACATGTCCTGCCTCAATGTCATCCCTAGTTACACCTTTCATTTTGATATAATTCACTAATTAATTTTTATATGGTACACTAAACTTACATTGTGGATTACAGATGTACTTGAACTTTGTATGATTTTTTACTACAGGGTCATATTGTTCTTATGGTATTCCGAGGGTATGGTATAATTTACCTTCACTGATATGATATCATCAAATCTAGTCATTAATTTTACTTCATCACGCCTTAAAACGTATACGTACGTATAATAGAGATAAGTACTTTATAAACTTTCATATTTAGGGATAGTGAGATAACTTTATTTAAATAATTGAAGCAAAGTCGGGGCAGTGTTTGGCCCAAATTCACTGTCAGAAGTTTTAAAAAACTTTAATTAAATTCATATTTTTTCAAACCATGGGGAGGGGTAGTCGACCACTAAAGTGCAGTTGCGACAGCCTCTAAAGAAGGGGGGAGGGGTTATCTAGAGGTGAGGCAAGGTGTGCTTTGGAGGTAGGTGAGTGAGTTGGTTCTCTAGAAATGTGTGAATGGATGGGGGAGGGGTTGTTTGTTTGCCTTTTGAGCCATGGGGACTTAGTCGCTAGTGATCCTGGGCGGTGGCAGATGGCTAGCAGTGCACTAGCGAGCTATTAAATTTTTTTGAAGACTTGATGTTGTTTTTACCCTAAATGTCTATGAACACCATTAGTTTTGCTAGAAATCAAAAAATGATGCTAATTATAGCATCGATGTTGTAAAATATAAGAATCCCCAAAAACTATATTAATGTGGTTGATTTCCCTTCTTTTAAAATTAGTTTCGCTACAATAGCCATGAGATGATCATTCTAGGGGGTGTCCTTTTGTTGACGAATGCTCCTATTACACTACACTAGTAGTCTCTGAAGGATGGGAACCAACTATGAGGAAGAGGAGGGAAAAAAAACTTATGATGAGTATCTATTTGATTCGATAATTTCCAAGATCTAATTCAAGCACAGGATCGTCAGGGTAAAAGCATTAAAAGGGGAAAATTTTAGTTGACGACAAAGGAAACTATCTTCCCTGCCCGCTCCTTGCTTAACACCTTTTTGGGAACATTGTAACGAGGACCAAAAATAGTTATTCTGCAACCATGGCAACGACAACAACAGAAAAGACGCCAAGATCTCGTCACTGGTTGGGGGAAGAATCTGCACGAATCAATTTTTTTGAAGAATGTATGCTAATAATAGCTAGAATTTCCCGAAGAAGATGTCATTCGTTTGATGGGAAATAAAAAGAATATAAAAAATTAACCCATTTATGATTTTATTAAAGAAGATTTAAAAAAATCAATAATGTTATATATTTCAGGAGCTAGATTAGTTGTCGATGAACAAGTAAGAATTGTCTCAACCAAAATTGATGGAATTAGATCCTAAAAAACCCATCCAGGTTTGTTATCAATTAGGTATCAGCGGGAACATAAAGATAAAAGAATGAGAAAAGTGCATGTATAACCCTATATAATTCATATAAGTGCAAATATAACCTTCTAATAATTGAAAGTGCAAATATAACCCTAGATAATAAGTGGAAGTGCAAATATAACCCTTTCCGGTAACTTTTAGGCAGAATTTCAAGAAAAGACATTTTTGCTCTTCTGAACGATTTTTTTTTAAAAAGAAGAAATGACCTTATTGCCCTTAGCATCATTAAAACCCAAATATTTTTGCAAAACCGCATCCATAACAGGTAGGATTATATCAACATATTATGAAAACTAATAGGGTTGTATGAGCACATAATGAAAACTAATAGGGTTAAATCAGCACATTTCTAAAATTTATGGAGTCATATCAGCACATACCTAAAACTAATAGGGTTACATCAACATATTCATAAAAAATGTAGGGTTTTATCAGCACATACTATAAAAAATGTCATATTAGTACAAAACCAATGCCAACTGCACGTTGCCACTATTTTAACATCTTCTACCAATTGTCGACATTCCAACGTGTTATTCTAGTGGCGAAGAAGGAGCTTTGGCAGGGTCGGCGCGGAGGATGTTGATATGAAGGTGCAAGAACCTTTCAAAAATGGTATCTTCATCCGAAATTCCCTTTAATTCAATAGATTAATGCAATATTGAGTTTGATTTTGTGATTTTTTTGTTTCTCGTTTCATGAATAAAGATATGCAGTAATGTGGTAAAAAAATATAAGGATTTTGATGATATTTTATTTATTTGCTGAGTTTAGTCAGGATTGATGATTGTATGACCTTTGGTGTTGTGTGTGTAGTTTTTATTTTGTTGTGTTCTTCGACCTAGGGTTTTTAATGTTGATGCTTTTATAATATGTGTTGATATAACCCTACTTTTTTATGAATGTGCTGATATAACCTCATAAGTTTTTAGGAATGTGCTGATATAACCCTATAAGTTTTCATAATATGCTGATATAACCCTAACTGGTCCGGCGGTGGTCCAGTGGTGGTACGGTGGTGGCCCAGCTGTGGGTAAGGGTATAATTGTGCACCCAAATTCAGCTTTTGGTCTGAGGGCATTTTTGTCATTATTGGGGAGGTCAACCCCGACCAACACCGGATTTCTCACTGGAGGGTTATATTTGCATTCTCATCAATTAGTTAGGGTTGTTTTTGTAGTTTTATTTATCTGAGCGTTATATTTGCATTTACCTAAAGTATATAGGGTTATATTTGTATATAGGGGTTTAGGGTTTAGATCGACCAAAATGAACAACAACTATACGTGATTTAGCAATTTAGTTTAGAGTAAAGTGATAAAATGACCATAATTTTAGACTAAAAGTGTCAATATAACCTTGCCAAATGAGAAAGTGTCAAAATAACCCTAACTTTATTTATATGTGCGAATCTAGCCCTGAATGCCGTTGACTTCAATTGTCAATGGGAAGTTTGGTCAAAATCTAGCGAAATGACCATTTTGCCGCTTGTTTAAAAAAAGTGAAAAGACAGAAATATCACGTTTTCTTCATTCTTCTTCTCATTTTTCTTTCTTCTTCTCACAAATTTTGTCCCATGTTCTCGCAAATTCTCCCTCATCTCCTCTGAAATTGAAGCGTTGGCAGGAACCCACTTGAGCGGGGCACTACCCACCACAGAGAAGCAGCGGATTTGAGGCATGGGTTTTTAGATTCTGGTTTTTAGAAAATCCCAAATTGATGCAGCGGATTGCGACGAAGATTGAGAAGGACTGGGATGGTGGTGGCGGATTCCGACAAAGATTTATGGTGCACAGTGGTGGCGGGAGAGGGGACAAAACTTCCCATTGACTAGTGGTGAATTCCTATGCTTTATGGTTTTCTGATTTGGTTGATAAAAACTTGTTCTTGAATTATTATAGAGATGGTAGGGAGGGGAGACGACGGTTGGTGTTTCATATTAATCTCTTAACTAAAGCTTAAGATATGAGTGGGTCTTCTGACAATCGGTCAGTCCATAAGTTTATGGATATGCCACTTATTTTTACCGTATACACCGCATTTGTTAAATTACACACTAAATTTAGAAAATATTTTTATGCATGATATAATTTTATGTTCTCACATTCAAATACACATTTTTACTTGTTTTAATTTTTAAAATGCAATATTTAAATTTTATAAAAAATTACATCATTCAAGGTAAAAGCCACTGTGACTATTAATAAGTTTATGGAAAAGGCATCTTTCCTGGGACTTTCTCTTAAGATATTATGATTTGGTACTCCAACCAATACCAAGCATATCTACTCTATATCTAAGAGCTTGAGTTATTTAGTTTGGAACAGGTTTAGGTACGGTAGGCTGTCACTCTCGTCTTCAAAATCGGTTCTCTAGCTTGCTTCGTTTTTGCCTCATCTTCAACAAGAAACCTTGTATTACCGGTCATGAACAATTTGAAGGTACCCGGTTACAAATTACTTGCCCTCGACTTGTTTCCCCCCAATTTTCTTGATTTCTTCGTGAACTCCTCTCACCTTCTACGCCGGTGGGCATGAATTGCGGCTTCACACCTGCCTGGTTCACACCGCTTCATGCTCTTCTGCTACGTGTTGACTTGTCGCCTCCTCTCTTCCTTACATGTCATTCCCGCCTTCTTCCTTCATGTATGGTTTATCTTTTAAGGTAAATTCCTGTATATTTTTATATAGTATTGTATCGCCTGTTCATTTCTTCTCATTCTTTGTGTATGGATGAAACCATCCTTTACGATTAATTTATCGTTCCCTTTACTTGTTTACCGTGTTCGTTACTTGTGTATTGATGTGTGTATTTTGTCATCATTTTTCTTACTTGTGGTTTTTAGTTTGGGTTTTTGCTAATTTAATGCTGCAAAATATATATTTTTACTGTTAGGTGTAGGTTTTTTTGTTAGTTTGGGTTTTTTCTTGTTAGGTTTCTGGTTGTCCATCTGGACTTTTTTTTTATGTTTGGATAGTTTAGTCATACCTTTTAAGTGTACTGTGTAGATGATCAGAATAGTTTAAAAATAGAACTAATGCATTTCGCACTTTGGTTGTTATTTGTGTTGAGATGTCTGCTTAGTGAATTCAACCATTAAAC
>JAULKM010000008.1:21424765-21435301 GCA_032355605.1 Rubia tinctorum
ATCTGCACACATGTGTAGCAACTCTAAAATGTTCTCATTCTTGAAGCCTAATGATCATAAAACCCCAGTACTATTGCTTGATCACTCTAAAATCAGTATTGATGGAATTGGGTCTGTAAAATTGTGTGAGGGTATCAGTCTTAATGATTTTTTATTTGTGAAAGCCTTTCAGTTTAACCTGTTGTCAGTCCAAAAGATTGCTTCGAAGCATAACCTATGTTTTAAATTCTTTCCAAATTTGTGTCATACATGGCCTCGGGATTGATAATACTATAGGGATTACAAAAGAAAGCAATGGACTATACATTCTGAATCAAAAATCATTTGATAAAAGAGAAATAAACAGTTGTCTAGACTTGTTTAATAGAAATAAGCATTCTGTATTAGTATATTTCACAGCTGCTGTAAATAGTAAAATATTGTTGATGCATAATAAGCTAGGGCATTCCTCTGATCTTGTAGTGAAACACATGAAATCACCTGAAATCAATAATACATGCACTTTGTGTCAAACAAACTCGAATGTCTTTTCCTTTGGCCTCAATTAGCTCAACTAAGGGTTTTGAATTGTTGCATGCTGATCTGTGGGGATCGTATAAAATAAAAGGTTTAAATGAATCAAGGTATTTCTTGACTGTAGTAGATGATTACATAAGAACATGGAATTTTCTGATCAACTCTAAGGATATAGTAATAATAACTCTTAAACAGTTTCTGATCATGATTAAAAATCAGTTTGATGGATCTGTTAAAGTCATAAGGACTGATAATGGTACATAGTTCGTAAATAAAGAATGTCATGACATTTTCAATGAGCTAGGAATTTTACACCAAAAATCATGTCCTTATACACCACAACAAAATGGTGCAGTAGAAAGAAAACATAGGCATTTGTTACGAGTTGCTAGGTCTTTTATGATACAATCTTGTTTACCTGTTATTTCTTGGGAGAATCAATACTTGTAGCTACTTATGTTATTAATAGGCTACCTTCTCATGTCTTAAAATGGAAGAGTCCATATGAGATGTTCAAAAGAAACCCAATTTTGAAATATGAGATTTCCATATGAGATGTCCATATGAGATGTTTAGTTGTTTATGCTATGTAACTAATATAAATCCATCTAAAGACAAATTTTCTCCAAGAGCTTTTCCATGTATTTTCTTAGGATATCCAACACTACAAAAGGCCTATAAAGTATATGATTTAGTGCATAAAAAAGTCCTAAATTCTAGAGATGTCATATTCAGAGATTATATTTCCCTATCAAACTGATATCAAGAAATTTCTCGACTCTCCTGATATTTCTGATCGTGTTACACCAGTTATCATCCATAATCCCATCCATACATTCATTCAACCAAATACACATATCACACAAACTGAATATTTTTCACAGAAAGAACATGATAAACCACTGATAACTACACTAAATGATACAGATCCTGTTGATTCGACTACTGATTTAAACATTGATCAAAGTTATAGTCCTAAAACCATTCCATTTGTTAATGAGAACAATTCTTCTTCTTATTCACATCCTCATATTACCAATAATTACACAATTCCATCTCATATACATCCTCATCACACAACATCATCTCCTATAATAAATCTACCAACTAGACGAAGTACAAGAACCATTCAAAAACCTGTTTGGCATAAAGATTTTGTCATCAATTATGCCAATACTTATGATCTTTGGTTGCCTTCTTTGCCTGCTACATATGTTGCATTTCTCACTAACCTGTCAAAAATTCCCGAACCTCACTCTTACAAACATGCTTGCAAAACCTAGGAATGGAGGAAAGCTATGCAGCTGGAGTTACAAGTTCTTGAAGATAATCACACTTGGGATATAGTGCCTCTTCCACCTGATAAAAGACCCATTGGATCCAAATGTGTTAACAAAGTAAAGTACAAACCAGATGTATCAGTTGACATGTTCAAGGCCAGATTAGTAGCTAAGGGATACAGTCAAGTAGAAGGGATTGACTACTATGACTCTTTTCCCCCAGTTGCTAAGCAAGTAACCATCAAATTGCTATTGGCCATTGCTGCTTCAAAAGGATAGCTTATTCATCAAGTTGATGTGAATAATGCATTCTTTCATGGGTATATTAGTGAGGATCTGTATATGGTTCCACCTAATGGATACACAAAGGCTGGTTCTTATGAAGTTTATAAACTCAAGAAATCCTTATATGGGTTGAAACAAGCATCCAGACAATGGAATTCCGAGTTTACTAAATCCCTTGCTCAGTATGGGCTTGTGCAATCCAAGCACGATCACTGTCTTTTCCTCAAGCACCCAGGAAGCTCAACTCTAGCTCTCTCGGTCTATGTAGATGATGTGCTGGTTATCAGTAACTCAGAATATGATATACATCATTTGAAGCAATATATTAATAACAGATTCACTATCAAGGACTTGAGTCCTGCAAGATATTTTCTTGGCATAGAAATTGCAAGATCTCGAGCTGGTTTGTTTATTAGTCAATCCAAATATATCTTAGACATAATAGGTGATCTAGGAATGAAGAACTCAAATGTTACAACATCTCCTCTTCCTACAAATTGGTCCGCTGAAGACAAAACTTCTCCTATTCTTTTGGATCCAGGACCTTATAGAAGACTTGTTGGGAGATTGTTGTATTTGGCATTTACAAGGCATGATCTCATCTTTTCTGTTCATCAACTGAGTGCTTTACTTATTGTCAGGTATCTTAGAGGCTGCAAAAATCATGGATTATTCTTTTCCTTTCAGATCAATTTAAGCCTATTTGGTTCTTGTGATGCGTATTGGGCTACTTGCAAGTAAACTAGGAGATCAATTACTGGATTTTGTGTTTTTTTGGATATTCTTTGATATCCCAGAAGTCTAAAAAATAGCCTACTGTATCCAGATCATCCGCAGAATCTGAGTACAGGAGTATGACTCTCACTGTTGCAGAACTTAAAAGGATCTTCTATCTATTGAAGGATTTTCAATCCCCTACTCTATCTATTCCACTTTGTTGTGATAACATTGCTGCTCTCCAGATAACTGAGAATCATGTTTTTCATGAAATGACAAAGCATATAGAGATAGATTATCACTTTGTCATGGAATCCTATCTTCAAGGCTTTATAGATCATCTTCATGTCATCTCTAAGGAACAACTCGCTGATGAGTTCACTAAGCTGCTACCTTCTACTATTCTGTATCCTCTTCTTCGCAAGATGGGTTTTCGTGCACCGATCCAGCCTCATCTTGAAGGGGGAGTGATGAAGTATTCATCTTCAACCAGCAGAGCCACTAAACAAAATATAACAATAACTAACTTAATCAGTTTATAGTTAGTTAAGGGAAGTTAGTAGTTAGAAAAAAGATATATTCTAATTAGTTAGCACAACTGATTGGATTCTTCTGGAACATTAGAGGCTGTAATCTTCTATAAATAGTTTTGTATATGCTGTTCATATTCAAGTTAATAACATAGAAAATTCCCAAGATTTTCCTTCCTTTCTCAATTGATAAACTCTCCGTTTTGTTCATTTGTGAAGATTCTGTAAAACAGAAATCTCTTTAGTTAGTCCTAGTTGAGCAGGTCTTGAGCCATGAAAGGTTGTAGTACGTGATGACATTCTCCAGAATAAAGTGATTTAGAATAAAGGAGTAGTATATCCATTAACCACCTGACATGTTTCTGAATCTAAATTTATGCTATAGATATCTCCTATTCAATACAACAAAATCTCTCACCACACGGTCTATACACCATTAGATAGTAAACAATGGAAGCAAAGTTGAATCATTAAACAAAAATGAGCTACATTAATCCCAACTAAACCATCTAAATCCACAATCCAAAATCCTAGCTTTTAATGCTTGGTAAACACATATTAACCCATGGAATACCCACCAACGAAATCCATCTAATTACCAGTATTAAACCCCAAAACCTTCAAAAAAGCTACTGAAATCATTTCCAAAACAACAATGAATCAATTTATCACAAAACAATAAAGTATTTGGAGGTCCAATAAATGTTAACACTCTATTCAAATAAGTTGTTCTCGTCAACCAAACCAGCTGAAAATCCCTCCACCCAATGTTTACATAGATCCGCAAGCAATAAAGAAGCGATCTTTACATATAAAATAATCCTAGAAAACCAAATCAAGACTACACAATAAAAAAGTTCGTAATTCAACATACCCCTGAGTTGCTTATGGAGCAGGAGGGTGTCTTCGAACAGCGAAGAACCCGTTGAAACTGAAACCGAAACCAGAAAAATATGCCGAAAGCATACCCCTGAGTTGCTTCTGGAGCAGGAGGGTGTATTGGGACAGCGAAAAACCCATTGAAACTGAAAGTGAAACCAAAACCGAAACAAGAAAAATATGCCGAAAGGAAATGGAGACTGGGGGCACCAACAAGTTACAGGAAAAGAAGGTTTTCAGAAAGTAGAATTCGCACAGTACTCCAACAGTAATCGACCTCTCGAATTGGGACACAAACACAAACCTCAATCTCAGCAAAACATCAACCGCTATTTTAGAACTGGGGAAGAACATGATCAAAATGTCGTCATTTTGTGCTGCCACCAAACTTGCGAAGATGCAAACACATGGTGATGGAATGGTGGAGATGGTGACAGCGAGTCAGTCAACAATTTTGATGTAAAGAAACAAAAATAAATTTGTGAAATGACACTTCAATCCCTGATGACCATTTGTGTCAATATGGGAATGAGAGGATTTCTTTTAAAGATTGTCGGGAGATGATCGAAGCAGTGAATTTTTTAACCCATATTTTGGTTATAATCTGGGCTCGACTCCTTTTTCGACCAATGAATTTTTAACTTGTTTTTCCCTTCAAAATTGTATTCTGATCCCAATTTATCTTATATTTATATTGTGGCAGTCTCACCTAACACTTTACTAGCAACCTATCATGCCAAAAATATATAACATCGTGTACAATGAAAAAATATTAATAGGAATTAGATAATTTTCTAGAGAGATCGTGAGTTGATATATGTTGTAACTATACCAGTTATTTTGTCAAAATAGACTAGTATTAAATGTAAAATTTTGTCGGTGTTAATGTAAGAAAGTTGTCATGTTTGATAATGTTAGTTTGGTAATGTTATTCATGAAATAAGATTCACGTATACTGTTTATTTAATTATAGTTGAAAATATTTATTGCAACATTCATCGATAGATAACAAGGATACGATTATATTGTATATTGTATATTTAATTGTAGTTGAAAATATTTATTATAGCATTCATTGATAGATTACAAGAATATGATTATATTGAGTTGTTACATACGCCTCAACAAATATTTTCAACCTATCATTTTTTAAATCACAAGTAGTGTGCAATGTACGTACGCTTTATATTTTTAAAACCTCAGACTCTATAATCAATTTTTATTTTTGTTATAATTTTATCTTTATACTCCCTCTGTTTCATTGATTGAATGTGACACACTTTCCTTTTCTGGTTGTTTTTCTGGATTTCACACTTTCTTTTTATGACAATATTTCTTCAATTTCATCCACTTATTCTACTTTTTCCTTTCTAAATTCAATTTCATCTACTCATTTCATTCACCTAAATCTAAGCATCTAATTCTATGGTGCCATATCCAACGAAATAGAGGTAGTACTCCATTTTTAAAATTAAATTAGGCATACTTTCTTTTTTAAGTCTTTTTTCCCATATTGTTAGTAGTAGTATATGTTTTATAGCAAAAGGTAAACTATTTTCATCGAGTCCTTAAATTTTCACTATTTAAATTCAATTCTCTCCACGATTAAACTTTCCTAAAAACTAAACTCAATTAAAATTAATAATTTTTAGTATGAAATTCTTTGATAGATTACAAGAATATGATCGTAATGGATTGTTACATACGTTACAAAATGATTTTTCAACTTATCATTTATTGAATAATAGTGGTGTGTAACAAAACACGTTAGTGGTGAAATATATATATTAAAAGACAAATTTGAATCTATTTTAACTTTATCACGCTTTCAATAAAGTCTCCTGCTATAATCAATATTGATTTCATTATATTTTTTTATTACTATACCCATTTTATATGGGTATATAAAGATATTAAAATCTTATTATTATTATTATTATTTTATACTCTCTCCGTTTTTCTATTTATAGCATCATATGTTTAGGTGGTTAGATTTAGGTGAAGAAAATGAATGGATGAAATTGAATGTAAAAAGTAAAATGAGTGGATGAAATTGAAGGAATCTTGCCAAAAAATGAAAAAGTCTGAAATAAAGAAAATATACATTTATAGTAAGTGTTACATAAATAACAAAACGAGAAATATAATTTATATTCCGGTGAAAGAACAGTAAACCGAGAGGCAGAGGGAGTGTGTTGTGTACTTGTTGGAGGTTTGAGTTTTCGTTGGGACATCCATATCAGATACTCCTTCTGACACATTTTTTGTTTTTTTAAAGGTTTGTTTAACCATAAATTTTATACCGTATATAAACAATAAAATTACGGTATGAGATATATTTAGATTATCCATATGCAGTAACTGAATATCAATTTTTTATTTACCATTATTATATGAAATCAAAGTTATCGATGGTCAAACATACCTAAAAAAAGTGGTGGTCAAAGTGTGCCAATATTAGTGAACTAGAGGGACCATTAGATACTATCAGATATCAGTATATCGCCCCCCTTGTCTTAATCCCCGCTTGTCTCTTCCATCCCTCGACTTCGACTTCGACTTCGACTTCGACAACTTGGTACTATTTTATTATAATCAAATCCTTCACTCCTCCTTCTGAGATTCTCTGATTTTCCTTTTGTTTTTATACGCAGCTCAACTTCACTCTTCTTTCACTCTCATACATCAGAGATCCCCCGCCATGTTTATATGCTGACTACTCTGACTCTGTGTCCACCATACCATGGGCCAGTGCTATGGCAAGAGCATCCCTCCCCCCCACGCCGACGGCCCCGCCGCCTCTACCAACGGCGGCCGCGTCAAACACACTCCCGCTCCATCCTCCGCCGTCCCAAGCCCCTGGCCCAGCCCCTTCCCTCATGCCTCTGGGGTTTCGCCGTCTCCGGCCAGGTCTACTCCCGGGCGGAAGTTCTTCAAGCGCCCCTTCCCGCCTCCCTCTCCCGCCAAGCACATCAAGGCTTCTCTTGCTAGGCGCTTCGGGATTCCCAAGACTCCCGGACAGGGCCCCATCCCCGAGAATGACGCCGCTCCCGACATTGATCTTCAGCTCCAACAGCAGCAGCAGCAGCAGCATTTGGACAAGAACTTCGGGTACAACAGCAACTTCGGGGCCAAGTATGATTTGGGGAACGAAGTGGGGAGAGGCCATTTCGGTCATACGTGCTTTGCCAAGGGCAAGACGGGTGAACTCAAAGACATCCCTCTTGCTGTCAAGATCATCTCTAAATCTAAGGTCTCCTTTCATTTTTCGTTCCAGTTCCCCTCTCTCTCTCTCTCTCTCTCTCTCTCTCTTTTAAGCCACGCATCTGTGAATCCCATTTGATTGGCGATGTTTGCTTGCTTATTTGTTGAGTTTAAACAACATGGATGTGTTGGTTTCGGAGGTATAACTTACTGTGTAATGTGCCCGAGTTCACCCCCCAAAATGGAGTTATCCCATCTATGTTTCGGGTTTTCCCCATGCCATTATGTTACAAGATTCAGACAGGCTCTTTGGAAAGCCTTATTTAGGGTTTGCAGCTTTCTGCATTCGTTTATTGCCTAATTTACTATTACATGTAATCAAAAGTTACTGCCTGATTGATCCACCTGCTTGGTCTTGTCTAGTATAATACACTACACTGTTAAGGAAGTAGGAAAAGGAAGGAAAGCCATTTTTTTTGTTTTCCGTTGAGGTATGTACATCGTATTGATATGAGGGGAGCTTGGGCGTCACGTTGCTGAGGGGTTCTGTTCATAGAAAAGAGTAACATTTTTTTAAACGTTTTACCTAAATATGCATGATATGTACTGTTGCTTAATTATGATGTACATTGTAAGGTTATAAAAGGGTCTTCTTGACCAAATTTGGATGTTGAAACTTGGACGTCACGTTGCTGAGGGGTTCTGTTTATAGAAAAGAACATTTTTTAAAAGTTTTGCATAAATATGCATGAAATTTACTCTTGGATAATTGTGATGTTCATTGTAAGGTTAAAGGGTGTTTTCTTGACCAAATTTGGATGTCGGATCATATTTGGTTAAGTATAGCGCGTTGACTTTCTGTCAGTCGCACATAATAACTCGTTGTATTCTCAATTGGTTTTTCATTAGTTATGATGTGCAACACGCAGTAAGTCCACGCGCTACAATTATTGGAGGCATTCTATGTAGATTCTGAAGTGTTTAACACATCTACTTAATGTCTTAGTCTTACTGTTTGTACACGTGGTTGCAAAATCAGGAAACAGTCATTTCGCTCTTGATTGAGGTAAATTGGTTTGGTTATGGGTAGTAACTTGATTTCACTATTTCCAAGTTCATGCCTTTACTAATCAAGCCTACTATGTCTCTCCATCTACATCCTTTATTGATTTTTCTATTTGTGGCAATTTACTACATATTCTTGTTTTGTTTTCCCACCAGTCATACAGTTTGTATATTCTGTTCAGTATGTGATACTGCAATCAATGTCAAGAATTAAATAACCTATGTACGTTATTACTCATTAAATGGATTAATTTAACAAGCTTTCCCTTACAGATGACTACAGCAATATCTATCGAAGATGTTCGGAGAGAAGTGAAAATTTTGAAAGCTCTTTCTGGTCATAGGCATCTGGTGAAATTTTATGATGCTTGTGAGGATGCCAATAATGTGTACATAGTTATGGAGTAAGTAACTTAATTTAAATATAAGACTATATGTGGAATTTGTAAAAAATGGTATGCAGTTTGATGTAATCTCATGAATGCCAGAGTGGTAGTTGTATATGGAAATTGTAATTAATCATGAATCCCTTGTCAGGTGGGAATTTAAGTTAGTGTTCCTTTCTTTTTCCAAGTTCTTGTGAGCTTAATGATTAACCCTCCTCTATGATGGTTGCAAGTTTGCAGTTTTTACTTATATCCCATTCAAAATTCCCTTTATGCTAAAATCCTGCTCAATAAACTGATGACACTAGTACGTCTATTATGTGCTTGCATGCTACAGTTATCGAGTGGTAAAAGTCAATAACAATATGGCCTGTATTCGTTTTTACAGGTTGTGTGAAGGTGGAGAGCTGCTGGATAGAATACTGTCCAGGTAAATGGAGTTCTTAATGTTTTAACTGTCTTAAGGATATAATGCTCACCATCTTAACCTCCTGCTATTAACATTCAGGGGTGGTAGATATACAGAAGAAGATGCAAAACTTATCATTGTTCAAATTTTGAGTGTGGTGGCCTTTTGTCATCTACAAGGCGTGGTCCACCGCGACTTGAAGCCTGAGGTTTTTGGACATCACTCTTGCTTTTAATTTATATTTTCATGTATTTCTATCACACTTCAAGATGTTTTTGGGACCCCTCACCGAGTTCAGATCTGACGCTGTCTCTTATTCCTCTTGCATGCAGAATTTCTTGTTCACCACTAATAGTGAAGATGCTGATATGAAACTTATTGATTTTGGTCTTTCAGACTTTATCAGGCCAGGTACCACTCAGAAGAATCCAATGTTTTATGTTTCTTATGTGCCAGTAGGCTGCTATAGTGGGAGTGTGATCGGACATGAATCACTTTCTTCTGATTGATCGACTGTTGTGCTGTTGCTTGGTTTTATTATCATTACTATCCTTAATTGTGAATTTTGAATAACATTCCTGCAGTATATCCAGCCCATTTATGTTCTTTTAGAATAAAGTTAATCTCTTTGTGAAACTAGGCTGTAGGACCAAAAGGTATGCATCGCCCGAGTCAAAGAACTCGATCTTTACTTTGTTTTTATCATGTGCATATGAATTATAGAAAGTGCTCATCTAGTGCTGTGCCATTCCTCTGTCTTAGAATGGCCTTGACACTCAGAATCCACCACTTGTACTGATAAGAGACGTGGAGCTCTTCTTCATGTTTATTGTTCTCATTCTTTAATAAGTATACTCTCTTGTATTTTATAAGATCATTTGAACCTTTTGTGAGTCTCTCGTGATCTTTTGGAAAATGATTTATTACTTTCTACGGATTAATATTATTGCTGCTCTAACATAAAGTAACCATCTTTACCTTTTTTTGTTACATTACATATGAATGTGCAGATGAAAGACTGAATGATATTGTGGGGAGTGCATACTATGTGGCACCTGAAGTTCTCCATAGATCCTATAGCTTAGAAGGGGACATCTGGAGCATAGGTGTTATTACGTATATATTGCTATGTGGGAGCAGACCTTTCTGGGCTAGGACAGAATCTGGGATTTTCCGAGCCGTACTCAAAGCTGAACCTAACATTGAAGATGCACCATGGCCCTCTGTGTCACCCGAAGCCAAGGATTTTGTGAGAAGGCTTTTGA
>JAULKM010000008.1:21459411-21479290 GCA_032355605.1 Rubia tinctorum
GAGAATGGAGGGGGTGGTGGATTGGCGGAGGGGTGGTGGACCTCGGGCAGTGCCTGGGTAAGGGCTGGGCGGAGACAAATTTCATGAAGAAAGAAGAGGTAGTTCAGAAGAAAGGATAGAGAGAAGAAGAAGAGGTGGTTGAGAGGAAAGGATAGAGAGAGGCAATTCTGTCAATTCTGATTATCATTGCAGGAATTTCATTAGTCAACGTCGGAATTAGACACTTTGGTTATATCGGCACAATTTTTTTAAAAGTTAGGTTTAGATCGACACATACAGTAATTAGTTAGGGTTAGATTAACACTTTTTGAGATTGCATAACTATATTAGCACTTTCATCCTAAATTTAGGGTTATAAATGTATTTATCCATAACTTTTAATTATTCAATTAATTAAATTAGATAATTAAATTTTGATAAAGTTTCCTATTAGACCAATTAACGTTTAGTTACGAAAAATCCCGTTCTAATAAGTTTTAATGTCAAATTATAATTATTTATATATTATGATACATTTTAAAAAGAAATTAAAGTTATAAAATTTTCGTTGCAATAAATAAAAACAAATATTAAATTATCCATTAATTACATCAATTATAAAATGACTCATTCTAACTATTATTCGATCTAAAGCAAAACTTTGATTGAGTAAGAAATTTCTCAGATTCTTAATTGGCGATGACTTGAAAATTCTTAACAAAAATCCAATGTACATGGTTAAATATTTTCGATAGTTTAGTTTTTTTTTGCAATTATAATCCACGTTGACTTGTTAAATTTAAAAACAATTCATTAAAATATCTTTAAATTATTTAAAATATTCTGCATTAAAATATCAGAATTTAAATTCTCTTATCCTAGTCTTTTCAGTATATATTTAAAATAATTTTTTAAAATCATATTTGATTATAAATTTAATTGAGTACATAAGCACAAATATCATCTTATAAATTATTATTAGATTCTTTGCATCAAGTAATTTTTAAATATTAATTTTTTACATAATTAATATATGTATAGATTAAAAAATGTGAGTCCGTCTCTTGAAAAACGATATTTCCATAAGTCATGGAAAGACCAAGGTACAAAGTGTAAATTAGAAGAAATTAAAATAAAATTTTTGGATTGTATGAACCGGGTTATAAAATTTATAAATACTACACGTTGCATAATAAAACTTTAATATTGCAACAAAGACCTTTTACCTTTTATTATTATAATTAAAGTCCGTCTTTCCATAAGCCTATGAAAAACCCATCTTTCCCAAGATTTTGCCAAAAAATGTGCAGAAAAATTGGGACGAAAGGGATAAATATGATTAGTACTACAAGTAGGTGTGACCGTATTTTTCTTTTTCCCTTTGCTTAATTGGGAAGAAACTCATATATTTCTTGTTTAGTTGCCGACATGGATCCTTACTATTTCTTCACTGTATTTTCGTTTTGGAAAAACTCCGTCCATTTATTGATCGGTTTAGACTGGAGTTTCCTTCACAATTTAATATATATATATAGGATGTATATATATATATATATTGGGATCACGTGAGAATGTCTATATATGTGAGAATAGATCTAGACCACCAGAGAAAATTTAACATTATAGGTGATTAAGTGTTTTAATTCGCGGATACTATATTCGGGTCAAAAGAATTAATCGGATCCGGATCAAATTTCACGTTCGTTCCTATGTATCTCTCAGTTCCGCCCCTTCCATTATTCATCCGGAGAGTTTGCGTCTGCGTTCTTCTTAATTGATTCGAACCAGGTCGTTGATCATTCCGGCCATTGGATTCTGTCACGATTTTAATCAGGTTTGTTTCTTTTTCATATGTTTGTAGTTTGTTTTTCATTGGTGTTCTTCAATTAGGGCTTTCTTTCACTGATTCTCTTTGAATTTGCTTTTAACAAGGATTTCAAGGATTTTGAACTCTAATCACAAGTCTTACGCGAAGCAAATTCCCAATTCTATAAATACACGATAGTTTAGAGGAGGGAAGACTTTGGAAAAGAGTGTTGTGAGAGAGATTTGAAGAACGTTCATACTATTTAAGGTTCGTTTGACATTCTCATTTCCTCGTTGGAGAAGGAAGTTTAGCTCTTTCTTGTCGAAACCACGTTTGTATGTGTGTAGTTCTAAGTCTAACTTCCATATCTGATCGAGATCACAATGGTATTCTGTTGCTCAACAATTCGCTATGATTTAACTTGGATTGCTAGATTGAATGGTGTTTTGTGTGAGAAATTATTCCATACATTGGCTTAGATTGTGCAACTTGACACACGTAGTATCTGTGAAACATTGGGTATTGATATTAACCGATAGCAGTGTAAACATCTTTGGTATAGTATGATATTTTGTTTTGTGACTGAAGTATCAGCAAGGAGAAAATGAGAAGCCTTTTTTAGGTAGAAACAGTTTCTCTTCTATTTCATATTTGGTCGTATCTACTTGATTGTGGCAACTTGGCTAAATCACGAGAACATTTAGTGACATAGGAATGATAAGCAGGCTATTGTTTGTGTGTGTTCTGGTTCTGTACATTGGCCACCTCCTTTTCATTTCTTCTACCATTGTCATTCTTCGCATACATCGGCTCTTTTGTATCGGGCGACGGCTTCTGGAGTACAGATAGATGCATAAGACATAAGCCAGTCAGTGCATCAAAATACAAAAAAATTGTTGTTATAGTCAAATTTAGGACATTACCTCCGAGTAAAACTGTAGTAGGACCTCAGAGTAATACCAAGTCCAACAGATTTAACATCAATGTTTAGTTTCTCCTTCTTCCTCAGCGATTTCTTTTTGTTAGGCTTATTAAACTTAAGCATTTCCTCTTATGTACCTTTCCTGGGGTAGTTACATCTTCCAGTTTCCTTTCCGTCTCACCCGTGAGGTTTCTATTTGCATCCAGAGTTGCTCCCTCATCAGCAACATGATCATCATCTTCAGTAAACTTGTCGACACTTTTCTTTTTAGCGGCTCTATAAGCACCATGCCTCTTTCTTTTTTCTCCAATATCCACATTTTCAAGTTCATCAACCTCATCATTAACCCCACATTGAAAGTAATGGAAACGTGATAAGCTAAAAGTTAAGGATTCAAAGACTCTTTTGTTTGGTTAAAGGGTTGTCTATGTGTTTAGCTACTAGTATATTCTGCATCTCTTTTTTACATTTTCTTCCAGAAATGCAGGTTGTAGTACATAATGACACATCTACATGTAATGGAATTTTGCTCCAATTGTGAGCTGAATTGTATGGCTGAGTTTGTGAGATGAGTTTGTGAGCTGAATGAAATTGTGAGTTAAATTGTATTGATGCAATCGTGAGGTAAATTGTATGATGGAATTGTGAGATGAGTTTTTACTGAATTGAATTGTACCGTTGGAACCTCGTTAGATTGGAGATGAGTTTAAAAATGTTGTGTTTCTAAGCTGAATGTCATAATCTTGAATTCATCTTATTTTGAATCCATCTGAAGTGTACTTCTCTGGTCTGCTCTAATGAACTAGATGTTATTGACTTCATCTGATCTCCCATTTCCCTCTCTACATGCCTTGCTATCAGCCTGTCATATCACTTCCATTATCACTTTAGTTTAGTTCTCTTGCACCTAGTACTGCTATCTTTCTCTTTATTGCCAACTCAGAAACAAGTCTTATGAGCTGGGGCATTCAAAACCTGAATCAAAGTTAACCATCCTAGTTAAATATTTTCATATGAGTTAACCATCTAAGAGGATACTACTGGACTCCTCAGTTTCAGTTCCTTGTTTCAGGTTACAAGCCAAACTCCATGAAAGGCAACCTACTTATGCACCCCTCACTTGGGAGTCGAGGTTCAAGATCGTGGTCGGAACAACAAAGGGACTTGCATACCTGCACCATTCCTTCCGACCACCTATCATCCACTACAACATTAAGCCCAGCAGCATCCTCCTCGACGATCATATTAACCCCAGAATCCCAGACATTGGATTGGCAAGCCTTCTTACCAAACTCGATTGACATGTGATGAGAAACTAGTTTTAGAATGCAGTAGGCTATGTTGCTTCGGAGCTAGCATGCCAGAACCTGCGAGTTAACGAGAAGTGCGATGTTTTTGGATCTGGGGTTCTAATTCTCGAGATAGTGATGGGAAGAGGGATGTGGAATATGGAGAAGATAATGTTGTGATACTGAGCGACTGTGTTAGAGTTCTTCTTGAGCAGGGGAATCTGTTGGACTGCGTTGATATATCAATGGGGAGTTTCTCTGATGAGGAGGTTCTACCGGGGTTGAAGCTGGCCCTTGTTTGCACGTCTCAGATACCTTCGAGCAGGCCTTCAATGGTGGAAGTGGTGCAAATACTGCAAGTTATCAACACACCTAGTCCACATCCACAACCATTTTAAGCACCAAAGTCGGTGCAATATTTCAAGCTTCTTGTTGCAACATTTGCCTTCCCTATTTTTTTTAGTGTGGTTTTCCTTTTCTTGTATGACGATAGAAGGTGATTCAAATATAACTCAAAAGTGATTCAATTGTCGCTTGTAAGTGTTTCAAATGTAACTTATAGGTGCTTTCTTTAATTCTTAAATGTTCTAAAAAAAACAACTTGGTGCAAGAATATAATTCAAAGGTGTTTCAATCGTCGCTTGTAAGTGTTTCAAATGTAACTTATATGTGCTTTTTTTTAATTCTTACGTGCGCTACAAAAACAACTTGGTACTTAGAGTATAATTCAAAGATACTTCAATCGTCACTTGTAAGTATTTCAATCGTCACTTGTAAGTGTTTCAAATATAACTTATAGATGTTTCTTTTAATTCTTATGTGCGCTACAAAAAACAACTTGGTGCATAGACTATAACTCAAAGGTGCTTCAAATGTCACTTATAAGTGTTTCAAATGTAACTTATAAGTGCTTATTTTAAGTCTTACGAGTGCTACAAAAACAATTTGGTGCTTAGAGTATAACTCAAAGGTGTTTCAATCGTCTCTTGTAAAAGCTTCAAATTTAACTTATAGTTGTTTCTTTTAATTCTTATGAGTGCTAAAAAATAAATTGGTGATTAGAATATAACTCAAGGGTGCTTCTATTGTCGCTTTTAAGTGTTTCGAATGTAACTTATATGTGCTTCTTTTAATTCTTATGTGCGCTAAAAAAAACAACTTCTTGCATATATTATAACTCAAATGTGCCTCAATCGTTGCTTGTAAGTGCTTCAAATGTAATTTGTAGGTGTTTCTTTTAATTCTTACTAGCGCTACAAAACAATTTGGTGCTTAGAATATAACTCAAATGTGTTTCAATCGTCACTTGTAAGTGTTTCAAATGTAATTTATATGTGTTTCTTTTAATTCTTATAAGTGCTTAAGTTATACTTGTAGGTGATTCAAGTTACGTTTAAAGTGAGAATAACACACGTAACGCCATAAGAGATATTAAATTAAGTATTAAGCAATGGAACGAAAAGTATGTTTTTCATGAAAAGTTTATAGAAATAATTGTTGATGGTTAGATTAAATGGTTATATTGATGCTATACTTAATGGGCTATTTAGCCAGACTAATTGACTGAGAAATGGTTATTATGATGCTAGATTTAATAGGCTATTTAGCAGACTAATTGACCGAGATTAATATTTGCAAAAGATGAATAAATGGAAGCCATTAGATTAAATGGTTGTGTGGTTTGAGTGTGTTCTCACATAAGTATATATTCTCACCTGAAACCCCCCCTCCCCACGCGCGCACACACACACACATGAGAGTTTAGGTGAGATAACTCATTTATGTGAGACAACCATCTTGGACGTTGAATCATACGCTTCAATGGAGTTGATTTAAATTTCCCGTGCCTAAGTAATGTCTTCAGGCCTAATGCACTCCATTACGATCTCATATATATATGCTCATAAATATCCCCGGGATGATTATATGATTATAACGTCTTCAGACCTAAGTTTGGTTATTTGATTATTTAAGGTCATAGTGTCTTCAGGTCTAAGTTTGATTATTTGTGGCCTTAATGTCTTCAAACCCAAGTTTGATTATTTTTTAAAATTATATTTAGCGTAGAGCGTAGATGATTCTACTTTTGTTTGTAGGTGCTTTAAGTTAAAACCGTGGGTGCTTGAAAATGAGTGTTTTAAAATTTTTCATGCAAGTTTAATTATTTCTTATAAGTGTTTTAAGCGTAGAGCGTAGGTGCTTCTATTTTTGTTTGTAGGTACTTTAAGTTAAACGTGTTGATGCTTGAAAATGGTATTTTTGGTGCTTTAAGAATTTCGTGCAAGTTCGATTATTTGTTTTAATTATATTTATCGTAGAGCATAGGTGCTTCTACTTTTGTTTGTAGGTGCTTTAAGTTAAATGTGTGGATGCTTGAAAATGAGTGTTTTAAAATTTTCATGCAAGTTTAATTATTTCTTATAAGTGTTTTGTGCGTAGAGTGTAGGTGCTTCTATTTTTGTTTATAGGTGTTTTAAGTTAATGACGTTGGTGTTTGAAAATGGTATTTTTGGTGTTTTAAGAATTTCGTGAAGGTTTGATTATTTGTTTAAATTATATTTAGCGTAGAGCATAGGTGATTCTACTTTTGTTTGTAGGTGGTTTAAGTTAAATGTAAAGGTGCTTGAAAATGAGTGTTCTAAAAATTTTCATGCAAGTTTAATTATTTCTTATAAGTGCTTTGAGCGTGAAGTGTAAGTTCTTCTATTTTTGTTTGTAGGTGCTACAAGTTAAAGTTGTTGTTGCTTGAAAATGGTATTTTTGGTGCTTTAAGAATTACCAAGTTTGATTATTTGTTTAAATTATATTATGCAGAAGGCGTAGGTGCTTCAATTTATGATTGTAGGTGTTTCAAGTTAAAGGTGTGGGTGCTTGAAAATATTATTTTTGGTGCTTTAAATTTGATTATTTGTTTAAATTATATTGAGCGTAAGGTGCTTCAAGTTATGTGCGTAAGTGCTTTAAATTAAAAGGCGTGGATGCTTGAAAATGGTATTTTTGGTTCTTTAAGTTTTTCAGGCAAGTTTGTGTTTAAATTAAATTGAGCGTAATGAGTAGGAGCATCAAGTTATGTGCGTATGTGCTTTAAGTTAAAGGTGTGGGTGTGGGTGCTTAGAAATATCTACTCCAATTTATTTGTATATCGCACCTAACTTTAAATGTTTGGATTTAGATAAAAAAAAATCGCACCAAACAAAGTGTCGGTGCTTGAAAATATCTACTCCTTCAATCGTACCTAACTTCAATTTGTTTGTTACCTACTGGACCAAGTTTAAAACTATCACTATGCACCATTAAGTTTACTCACACTCCTACTATTCTACTCTGATTGTTATTTTGATAGTTTTACATTCAATACTTCCAACACACTTTCACAACTCAATACCGGCTATTCCAAGTGCTAACAAAATGTAAGTTCTTCGTCCAAGCTGTTAAAAAATACAATAATCCCCCAATGTATAAGTATGACACAAAAATGAGGGAGCAATGGGCAGAGTTGAAGGAGAAAAAACAAGCATGAGATTAGGTTCGTCGGTTGCTAATGACATCAAAACCTACATAATATTAAGCTCTCAGCCCCAGTAGATACTTGGAACAGTTTCTTGTTAACCTTGTATGGTCAATACCGCCTGTTGCGCCTAGCATCCTCACTGTCGCTACTAGTTCCAACCAATCCTTGAGATCTCCCACCACCATTTCTCCTGTCATTTCTTCAGGGCCGGAATGGTGGCATCTACACCTCAGGCTGCTGACTACAGGATACCCACATTCAACTAGAAAAAAAAAATCCTCCAACACCAAACAACATAGAGGGAAGAACACTGCCAACTTACATGACATAGCCAATTCACCCATATGGCAGAACCATCGGCACCATTTGCATTCCTGCTGGCATTGGTCCTCACCCATATATCATAGGTTGCTGGAATTTCCATTGAAATAAGAACTTGAGAGTTGAGGCACAATGTCAAAACATATAAAAACCACTGAACTGAACTTTGAATGTTACTCTACCTGCTGAAATCCAGCAGCTGCAGCACCATATCCAGAAGCTACCTGCCTGCATGGATTCACCAGTAAAGCACCATATCCAGGGGAATGAATGAAATTAGAATGAGGAATAGATCTTGGAGAATGAACCACATAAAATTCTTTTCACTCCGAGGCTTAGCAAGAACCACTTCCAAATCTTGACCTGGTGATTTAAACAAATAAAATGGGTCATTGACATTGAAATATTCTTTCCATGGAAAAATGGGCCAAGTTTAATGGTCCTTATATTCATGCATCGTAAAGTTGAGTCATATTTGAGATAAGGTCAAAGATGACATCATTAGGATGAAAAAAACAACATCCACATCCAGATAATCATACTCCTAGTCCATCTAAAGGTAAATAATGACTTTTGAGTGGCAAGTAAAGCTGAAAAGGAACAAAAATTACAATGATCAAAGAACATTATCATCACACACTTTTGCTCTTTAGTTTAATGGCAAGCAATATTCTCACATTATAAAGATGGATGAAGATGAATTTCCTTCTGATATGTAACTAGTGTGAGTGAAATGTAAACAAGAGATTTATTTGACATGCATGTCTATTTTAGACTAGGGACAAGTCGAACTTAAATTTTAACTTTATGTGCTGTAACTTTTACTATTATTGACAAACCAAGGTTAGAAAATGATACTTAATCACTTCAAACAGAACCCATATAACATTAGCGACGCCTAAAACTCCTGCAGAAACCTTCTTGTTCTTCCACATAAGAACATCAACACCTGCACCAAGAAACCAAAACACCATTCACTAAGTATACCACAAGAAAAATAAGAAGAAGAACTAGGCCTTTATCGTAGAACCTAGGACCGGTTATATGAATCATATCATCTGTGTTCGCTATCTATTATGTATTATTCATCCCTTTCAAATAATACATTCCACTCTAAAGCTAAAGAAGCAAAAAGAAACTTTCAAGAAGTGCAAAGCATTTTATAACCACTCCTTTTCTCTGCTGGAATGGTATGCCCTGTAATGTTATCTATCTAACAAGAAAAGTTGTCCAACAATCAACTGTAAATAGGAAAATTGGTTTCCAATGTTCAATATATATAATAAACACACCATTACACTGTCTAGCAGGTTTCAAACTTTATATTAATATCTTGCTATCAAATTCACTGTCCACTGAGTTTCAAACTTAATATTAATAAATTGATATCAAATCTTTGTAGGTACTGGTGCAGCGAAAAATCCAAGTTTTATATTTAACAAAATAGTCTAGGTTTAGAACTAATTCCATTGGCGCATCTTAACAATACAAGAGTTGAGAAAAATGAAAAATTGGAAAAAGCAAACTATCATCTGCTAGTTTCAAAAATACAGTACCTACTCGGCATCATAATTTAAGAAAAAGAAAATGTCACATGGAAATGGATAGCTCATCAACGAAGGAGAAGGAAGAAAATGAGCCATAGAGGCCGGTGGAATGGTTGAGCCGTAGAGGATGGCAAAAAAAGAAGATCTTAACGGTGATTAGAGAGGTGGTCGCGGAGGAAGGTCGGGAGAGGCGGTGAAGGGCAAAAAATTAGGGATTAACGGCGGAGTAGGGAGAAGAATTAGGGATTAGCGGCGGAGAAGGGCGAAGAAGGGCGGACTAGGGAAAAGGAGCTCACCATTGTTGGCCGGCGGAGGAGAGAGGAGGAGGGGGGAATTTTGGGCGTAGGTATAATTTGGGTGTAATTTTTGAAACATAATTTGGGTGTAGTTTCTGAAATGGTAATTTTAGTTTATTAAATATAATTCGTTGGATAAGATTATGTGAATGGCTAGGATTTGGTCTCGCATAAGCAACTTGTCTCACATAACATAGATTGTCTCACATGAACCCAATTATATATATATATATATATTATATTAATCAAATAGAAACCAAAACATAGTTTAGACCATCACTCTTAGCCCTTTACAATAAAAAATTATCTACAAAGACTATCAAAGATTACAAAAATTCAAACTGGGCACCATTTCTCCATTTGCATTTAGCTTTGATCTTCTCTATCAGAAACTCCTTCTCTTGGATTTTTGCCTAGAATATCCTTTGACTTCTTTCAAGCCATATGTGATAAAAAGCAGTAGAGTATAACTGCAGTATATACACCTTCTTCCTGATCATTAGTTGATAGAGATACTTCTTCAGCTCCCTCAGGTTTCCCATTATATTCAAGCTCAACTTCATTAGAATGGATACAGTATAGGGACACCTGATGAAAAAATGAGCAACATTCTCTCCTTGCCCCTGACAGAAACTACATACAGAACGTCCAGAGATGATCTTGAATCTCACCAGTCTATCTACAGTGGCCAATCTCCCCTTATAAAGCATCCACAAGAAGTGCCTTTGCATAGGAATGCTAGTGTGCCAAAGCAATCTGGCCATATGATCTTTCTATCTTCCTCCCTTCTGGATATTGTAAGCTTCTCTGATACTGAATTTTCCATTCTTTCTAATACATCTATCCAATTGATCAAAATTTCCAATTTCAGCCTTGTAATTGTTCTCCAACCCCAACATTGAGTTTGAGAGCCTTTATACCTTTTGAAATATTTCCCTTTAAGGTAATATGCATGAACTCATTGGACTCATAATATGTCATTCTTAGAGAAAACATCCCAAATGAGCCGACACTAGGAGGCCTTTTTCCATAAGGAGGGGTCTCTCAATCCCCAGCCCCTACCTCTTTGGATCTGCACACAATATCCCAGGCTACTGCTGTGAATTCCCTTTCTCCATTCTCTCTCCCCAAATGAATTTTTTGTATATCTCCACAATATCATTATGTATGCTTTCAGGTAACTTGAAAACACTAGTCCAGTAGCTTGTGATGCTCAAAAGGATTGTGTTTACCGGTTGCACCCTACCAGTATGATAAATTTATGGAATCCCGATTCAGAGTCTCCTAACAATTTTCTTGAGCAAACTACTACAAGTTGTTGCATTCCATTACATTAATGTCAATGGAAGTCCCAGATATGTCAAAGGGAATTCCTCCCTTGTAAACTACAACATATCAATTAACAAGGTCTAATCAACTTCATTCATTTTTGAGAAGAACACCTAGGATTTTCCTCATTCACTGCAAGTCCTGTTGTTTTCTAAAACTCCAACAGGTTGTTTTTTACACCTTTCATAGATTTAGGATCAGATGCACTAAAGATCAGGAGATCATCAGCAAAAAGCAAGCTGTGAACTCCTGCCATTTTGCATCTCTGGTGAAACCCAATCCTTCCTGAGTGGAATTGATGATAAAAAAATCTAGTCATATACTATATGCTTAGAACAAAGAGCAATGGGGAGAGGGGACCTCCCTGTTTCATTCCTCTTTTCCCATAAAAAGATGCAGAGAAGTTCTCATTAACTGAGAGGTAGAAAAAAAGAATTTGTGACATATTTCTTGATCCATTCCAAAAATAGTCCTATAATTTTCAGCAATTTCAGCCACTTAAACAGGAATCCCCAGTTAAGGCTATCAAAAGCTTTTGATATATCAACTTTGATCAGGCAGATAAGCTCCAAATCACCATGTTTATTCTTATGGAGGAGTTCTTGAGTAAGTAAGATAATATGGATTATGTTTCTGCCCTTCACAAAAGCAGACTGGTTGTTGGAGACTAGTGTAGGCATCACAGTTCCTAACCTTTCACATAGGATTTTTTTTCACCATCTTATAAATGATTGAACAACAGGCAATGAGCCTACAATCAGCAGGTTCTTGAGGCTGGGCACTTTTCGAATTAGGCTGATCACAGCTTTACTGAAGTCTCCAGGAATGTCATCTCCCCTAAAGAATCCATGAACTTCTTGACTCACACTTTCACTAATTACATCCCATGATTCTTTAAAAAAGGCTGGAAAAACCATCATGGCCATGACTTTTACTAGATTTAATACTCTTCAGAGCTTTGAGTATTTCTTTCTCTGAAATAGGTCTGATCAACTGTACCTATTGCTGGATTGTCAATACAGAACCCCTATTTATAACCGGTGGATTGATCTGTAATTCAGGTTTCACCTCACTTCCCAAATGTTTCTGAAAGAATTGTATGAGATAAGCCTCAATATTCTCCCCGCCTTTCAGCATTTTAACTCCATCTGTCAGGGTGACAATATGGTTAGAATATGCTCTAGTTTTGAAATTTGCATAGAACATGCTTGTAGGCCTATCCCCCTCCTTTAGCCATTTTATTTTAGCCATTTGCCTCAAAAACCTGTATTCAGCCTCAATGCGTTTCATATCTTCCAGTCTAGCTTCTGCTTCTAATTCCTGTTTCTGGACTGAACCATGATCACCAGTAAGAACCATTTGAGCTTTCTCCAGTTTCTCTTTTGCCTCCTTAGCTCTTTTCTCAATTCCGGAGAACTCATCTTTGTTAAGTTCCTTCAAAGGTAGTTCGACCATATGCAACCTCTGGAATAACTGTGTTAAGTTTTTTTATCTCTCCTAAGTCCCAAACTTCCTGAACAATGGTTTTGATTTTTTTGATAAAGTCCACATATTAAAGAACTTGAAGGGATTCATACCTTTTTCTGAGGTTTTTGTAATTCCAGCAGCAAGGGAAAATGACCAGAGGTGTCATTTACCATCACTTGACTGGTTGAATTAGTTAGTTGATCAAGCCATTCCCCATTGACTAGGGCCCTGTCCAACTTGCTATAGATTATTTCTTCCCCCTTTCTCATATTACACCATGTATATTGAGGGCCAAAATTTTTCATTTCATACAACTGTTTCTGAAAGATGGCCGACAGGAATTCATCCAAGTCCTACTGCCGGATTAGAACACCTCCCATCCTGTCTTCAAAGCTCAAAGGGTTGTTGAAATCACCCTTGATCAACCAAGGTTTATCATTATGTACTACCTTTAACAATAATTCTTACAAGTTCTCTCTATCCTTAGGTTGATTATTACCATCGATCATAGTAATATATCAAGGTAGATTCATCTGCTTAAGAACACATTACATGTCAATCTATTGATCACCATTGTTTAGTATCTTCACTTCAAAATAATCGTTTCTCTAGGCTACCCCAAATTCTACCACTATAAACAATAGAACTATTTGTTTCTAACTTCCAATTGAGCTCAATATTTCCCCATATTTTTGTTTTCTCATTTTCTTTCTTTACTATAGTTTCAAAAAGGCCCAAAAATTCAACATGATGAAATAAACAAAACTCCTTTAACTGCTTTTTGTTTTACCACACTTTTTACACCCCTGAAATTCCATGCAAGTATATTAATTATCATCAGGTGGATTAGATAAAAGATTGAACGTATTACCTCCACTTTCACTGCTTTCTGCCTGATAAGTTTCCGAAAGTCCTCCTCTGAATTTGTGATACAAAGTATCTGGCTCCCCTTGTTTTCCAGCAGTCACTTATGATTTCATCCTGATCACTGGTATAAACTTTTATTTCTGATCCTTGGTGATATTTCTTTCCTGCACTTCAATAACAACCTTCTTCATTGGATCACTGATTTCATTCTTTGGGGATTGAGCATTTTTTTGTTACTAAAACATATATCTGTGTCTGGATTGGTTTGGCTTGTTCTTTTTTCCTGCATTCATCTCTAGCATGCCCTATCATAGAGCAGAAATTGCATTTGATTGTCATCCACTCACATAAAATTTCCTGACTCTGAATAACATAATTTTCACCCAGATAAGGCACATACTCAAGAATTTTCTTGCCTATCTCCACATCAACCATGACCTTGGTATAGTTGAATCTCTCCACATCCCTTGTAGTTTTATCTAGTTTCAAAGGTACTCCAATAGGGCTAAGAATTATACTCAAGATCTTTGGCTTCCAATAAACTATATCCACTTCGGGGAATTGTAAGTAGACTATGACGGTTTTTGGTAGTTCTAGATCTAGGTTTTGAGTTTTATTGTCAAACAGTATCACTCCTTTCTCCAAAACCTGATCCCTCTGAGTTTTCAAAGAAAATTTATCTAGGAATATCCCTGGTTTTGCTGGCCAAATCTTAATGATATTGTAATGTTTCCACACTCTTCTAAAAAATTCATTCATCACTGAAAATGGTGGAAATGCCCCTAGGATCTTACAGAAAATAGTTGTTTCCCAGCCTTTAATACTTTCCAAAACATCTTCCTTATGGATTTTCCCCATAACCATTCCATCTATCTCAATGGAAGTGTAGAATTTTACCTCATCTTGTTCTTTCTGCTCAAAGAGTGAGGTTTAGGGATGATCTGCCTCATATTGTTGTATATCTCCCCATGAAGCTTTCGTGGTTGTAGAACCAACTATCTTCACCGTTGGATTAGATTTGACTTCAACCATTCCTAGATCAGTTTGTGAGTAGGCAGCTTCCTTTCCTTTTAAGTTGTTGAGAGTGGATCTTACATATTTTGGTGGGGTCGCCATATCCACTCCTTCATCGTCCTCTTTCCCAGCTTCAGCTATCTTAGCTCCACTTTCCTTTAGATCCATGACATCAGCTAGCTCCAGATTTTCTAAAACAGTCTCCATTCCTTTCACATGAGATTTTTTTTAAAACTAAAAATCACGAGTTTGAAGTTGACTAGGGGATTTTGGGGTTCTGTATAGGATTCTCTTTGCTTGTAGTTTCTTCTTCACACCATGTTTTCCCATTTTTGGTGGCAAATATTGCTTGTATCAAGAAAGACTCACCAAATCTGATGAAGAAAGTTGAAGAAATCGGTAAACGTAGTAAAGGTGTATTTCGCCCCTAGTAAGGCTTATCAATAGTTGCAAACAAAAATATATTTTATTAAGTCATACTTGACCAACTTTAACATAATATTAAATTAGTATAAAATAAAAATATTATTATAATGAAATATTCATGACTTAATAATAACACATGTTTTTAAAGACAATTTTAGAAAAAACTGTATTTTCATAGGCATGTGAAAAGACGGGGTTTAATTAAAATAATTGAAAGTTAGGAGTTTCGTTGCAATATTCTAAAAAGTGAAACATGCGTTATATAAATGTTAGCCCCTAGTTCCTCTTTTCAGAATTCATTATGTCTTTTTTTCATAGCTCCCCAACTTCTTTTTCTCTCTCATTTTTTCTTCTTTGTCGTTTAATCTTCTCTATGCACTCATTTTTCCCAAATTTTGCCATTCTTTTTGCTGGTTGATCGACTGATTGTGTTCGTATGAGATAATTTCTCCTTCTTGCATTCCGGTTTTGATTTGATGTTCCATTTTTTTTAGGTTTTTGGTTTTTGATTTGAAGTTTTTTGTGGTTTACTGCTGGGAAATGGGGAAGAAGAGAGGAAAATCTGTCGAATGTTCTTCTAATGTCGAAGGTGATTTTTTAGTTGAATTTGTATTGTTAATGTGTAGTTTTGGTGTTAAAGTTACCTAATTTTTGGTGTGCCAGGTTGGATGTTTAGGCTAAAACATTGCATGGTTATAGTGATACATTTTCACCATTAAATGCATAATTCCGATGTTGCATTCTGGATCTGGTGTCAGTTTGTTTTTAAAAAATTATTGAAGTTACTTGATTTGTTGTTTGTCAGATTGGATGTTTATGTTAAAACATTTCATATTTATAGTGATAGGTTTTGACCATAAAATGCATAATTTAGATACGGTGCATAATTTGTTGTAGATATTGCCAAGTCGTTCTTGTAAACTCATGGTTGTGTTGCAAGATATGGTGCATAAATGTATAAAGGCTTTCAACCAATTTGATTCGTATTTCAGCCTCACACCTCATTTTGGTTACAAGAAATTCCGTTGTCTTTCTCGAAGTTGAATCATTCGATCTATCACAGATCGGTAGTGGTGGGGTTGATGTCGCTATTTTTTCCCAAGTTTTCCCTTGACACGAGCACGCAAAGTACTTTTCAATAATGAATCCTTGGTTGTTCTTCCGTGGTTATTTTTTGTAGTTGAATCTCAATTTGTTAGAATGTCGTTTGTAGAGATCCCACAATTCTTGCAGCGTTCTTGCTTATAGTTCATTGATGCATTCAAACACGTCAATTTCTGCTAAGTTTGGTAGATGTTCATAGTCTGCAGCAACCGCAAGTGAAACATTTGTGTTTTGATTAGAAACATTACTTATTTAAAGTAAAACATATAAGTTATATGTTACTTAGTTGTGTTTTCGATTAACATTTTTTTGGTTATTCTTCTTCTCTGATCTGTAATTTCTAAATATCTTTTAAAATAGTTCAGTATAAAATGTTACAACTTTAGATTGAAACATAGACCTTAAATCATATAACAATGAAATTTAATGAAATTTGAAATGAGATTTAAATATTAGAGATTTCATATCTCATGAACAAAAAAAAAACTTCATGTTTGATCAAAAGAAAGGTAGTACGTATGATTTAAAAGTTTTCATTGTCAGTGTATAACGTTCAAATTTTAATGAATCTAATAGTGGATCTAAATGGAGATGAATTTGTCGGAGTTCATACCTTTAGAAGGTATATTAGTAGCACAACAATCTGTCTTTCGATTCCTTCTTCAATTATTTTGGCTAAGAGCATTTTAACAGTAAGATTCAATCAAAGTAATGAAACGTTAGGATTATATTGCAATTTGAAACTGAAATCGCAATTTTTTTTTGAATCACATAGCAAACAAAATATAATCTCAAATTTTAATAAAACTTACAAGAATGAGTTCATTCTTTAGCGATTATATACATGAATGAGTGTTAGATCTGCAACGGTGGGCGACGATATGCTACCTCGATGTCAGCAGGAGTGGATTTGAAGAATCGAAGACGAAAAATCGAAGATTGCATACCTATATTTTGGGATGTTTATTGGAGCTGCAAGGAAGGTTTGGGGAACAGAAAGGAAAGCTGAGATTTTACCCTAAATAGGCCCGTGAAATAACCTACAAATTTTATGATCCAATTTTGACTCGGATTTCCTTGATTTTTCACCCACAAAATATGATTCCCTTTGTCTTAAAATTGCAATTCGATCTATGGTATTTCCATAACTTATGAAAATACCGTATTTCAAAAGACAACCTTGTTTTTAGATATTATATAACAGAAATTTTTAGTGTCTGAAATTAAAGACATAACAATTGCATGTTTTTAAAATTTTTGAAAATAAATATAGAGATATGTTTTGGGTACGAGTTTTTTAAATTGACTTTCAAATTACATATGAATCTGCTACCTGCCATTGCAAGACCGTGTTATGATAAAATTGAGTGCAAACCATAAATAGGGATAATGTAAAATAGGAGAATTTCGCACCCCCTATTTTAGGATTATTTGGAGGTCAGGATATGATAACTTTATTCTCAGGGAAAATTTTAAAAGTACTGCTGAACCTTAGGCATTAAATTTTAAAAGTACTGCTGAACCTTAGGCACTAAAGTTGCAAATACATAAAAATAGAAATTGTTGTCATCATCCATCTCCTTTTTTATGAAACTCTTTCGTCATCTGCCTCCGTGATTCTATTATTTTCCGCACACCATTGCTCGAGATTTTAGTTCCTCGCTCATTTTCACTTGTTGTGTCTTCAATTGATATGTCGTCCTGTATTAAATACGTCGGGGTTCGATGGACAGAGAACCATCGCTAAATTTTTGTGTCGCAGGGATCGCCATTGCATATATCACCATTGGTTTCCGAATTAACAGGACATGGATTGTCGTTTGGTTTTGTACATTCAACGTCATAGGATTCTCCATCGTTTTAAGGGTTTCATGAGTCGAAGGTCGGGTTTCAGGGGGGGGGGGAGAAATTAGGTTGAATTTGGTCGTGGGCTAGGTTTTGCACAATTGGGTGGAGTTTTGGTTGGGTTTGATCCCTAATACTCACATCTACTAAGACATTAAATAAAAATATTAAAGATCAATAAAAAATTAACATATTAAATTAAAATAGTTAAACATCAAATCAAAAATATTATAACATACATCAAATAAAAATGTTGAAATATACATCAAGTAAAAATATTGAAAGATCAAATAAAAACATTCAAATATACATTAAATTAAAATAATCAAAAATGATTTACTAAAAGCATGTAACCAAATCATTAATGGTACTAAAATTCCTAAGAGCATAGCCTCAACCTAGATAACATTAATCCCCAAAATGTAAAACCCTTCCAATTTCTTAGTTTATAGGCCAATCAGTCTCTCCAATTTTACAAATATTTGTTTCAAAAAATCATGATGGAAACTCTTAAACCCAAAATGGACAAATAATTTCACCTGAGCAATCTGCATTCATACAAGGAAGAGAGATCTCTGATAATATAATATACATGCAGGAATTATTCAGGTTTCTTAGTAAGAATAATAAAGACCCAAATATCATTATCAAGTTAGATATGCAAAAGGCCTTTGACAAGGTTTCCTGGGGATTTTCTAATTCAATCCTACTGAAATTGGGCTTTAATGGCATCTTTGTCAATCTTATTATGTCCAATATAAGTGCAACGTGGTTCTCTATATTAATAAATGGATGCCCAGTTGGATTCTTCAAATCAACATTGGGGATTAAACAAGGTGACCCCCTATCACCTTTCTTATATAACATACTAACTGAATCCTTCTCAAGAACCCTAAAACATGCAGTAAATCTAGGTTTAATAATACCATAACATATCCCAAATGGAATAACTCATCCAACACACACAATGCATGCTTGTGACACAACTTTATTCACCACTGCAAATAACAAAAATCTTTAAAATAAAATTGTGAGGATTTTTGCTATCACAACATGTTAGAATTTGTGAAAAATGAAAAAAAAAACAAGAGATTATATGAGGGAGAAGGCTGGAACACTAACTATGTGATTCTAAACATAAAAAATGAGGTTAAACAAACCCTGGCAACTAAACCTTCAATTGTTGATTTGAATGAAGAAATTTTTTGGGTATCTAGGGATTGTGTCAGGATGAAAATACCAGAGTTAGTAAAATGGTCTAAACCAACTACTGAAAATAAAATCAATGTTGATGCGTCCTGGTTGAAAACTGACCTTACAACAGGTTTAGGATCCATTACTAGAGATAGGGAAGGGAACTTTATCAATGCACACAAAGAATCTCAATTAGCCATTTCCCCCACACTAAGAACTTCTTGCTATCCACTTATGCCTCAAACAAGTCAAAAAAATGGGTTATTGCTCATATTAAATAGAATCAGATTGTAATTTAGCAATCCAATCCATCAAAAACCCTGCAAATGCCCCATGACAACTGTACTCTTTGTGTTGTAACATAAAAGAAGTATTTCAAAGATCTAAGGCTAGTCTAGCCTTTACTAAGAGAGAGGGTAACCTTGCAGCTAAATTTTTAGCAAAAGAAGCAAAAAATCTTAATAATTAGGATCACAAATGGTTTTAATTTGAAAAAAGAGCTGAAGGGAATCATTTTAATGGATAAAAAATACATTCCTAGTCTCAGGCTAAGGATTAGATGATATCATTAAAATGGAAACACTCAGTAGTTTGAGCTCTCTTGTGTAGCTATTCTGGAATGATACTCACATACAGTCAGATACAAATAAGAAAATCATGCTATCTGATAATTAAATGTTGTTTTTCACATGATTTTTTTGTTGGCTGTTACTGCTGATGTAATATTGCTAAGTGAAAAACTGGTTTTACCATTTTAGACGTTAACTAACAAACCTATGTTCCAACGTAGTCTAACCTAACCAAGTATGTAAAGTAAATAAACACGAGACGCACAATTTGGTTACGCAGTTTGGTGAAATCCACCTACGTCTGCGGGGCCTGGTCCAGTTCAGAATAAATCCACTAATCAGAGATACAGTACAAAGTACACCATACAATTATACTTATCTTCTAATTACAA